>PVJN01016528.1:0-42230 GCA_004026805.1 Lasiurus borealis
AAATAAATTCTAATTCCTGTTTTGTAGGGTTTTGTGAAAGATCTTTCTGATATTATCTGTTATTTCTCTTTTCAAAAAAATGTTTTGATGTTTATTTAATATTTTCCCATGTTACTTTCATCAAACACATATCCATAAATAAAAATATAGATATAACATGTATTATTTATCTGTAAATGATATAGCTTTAATATATACATACACCTATCTCTTCTCTCTCTCTCTCTCTCTCTCTCTCTCTCTCTCTCTCTCTCACACACACACACACACACACACACACACACACACAGACACACAGACACTCCTCATATGAACTTTTCTTTTCTCTGTCAAGATCTTCTTCCTTGTCCACCTGGTTTGCCTGGATAGACCATTGGCCTGCAGACTGAAGAATCCAGGGTTCAATTCTGGTCAATGGCATATGCCTGGGTTGCAGGCTCGATCCCCAGGAGAGGGCATGCAGGAGGTAGCTGATCAATGGTACTCTCTGATCACTGATGTTTCTACTCCTCTCCCTTCCTCTCTGAAATCAATTAAAATACACTTAAAAAGATTTTCTTCTATACTAACTGAACCGCAGGGCGTCTGAGCACTGATTTCTGTTTGTGCTTCTGTTTCCAATGTGCTAGGATCTTATGGGACATGTGCCTGGTCTTATCATGAAGTTAGCACAGCAGAGAGCTAAGAACATTTGGGTTGGGGTCGAGGTAACCAGGTTCCGTCCTGCATCTGCCACTGACAGACTCCTTGACTCTAGAGCAGCGGTTCTCAACCTGTGGGTCGCGACCCCTTTGGGGTCGAACAATACTTTCACAGGGGTCGCCTAAGACCATTGGAAAACACAGATATGATTCATAACAGTTGCAAAATTACAGTTATGAAGTAGCAACAAAAATAATTTTATGGTTGGGGGTCACCACAACATGAGGAACTGTATTAAAGGGTCATGGCATTAGAAAGGTTGAGAACCACTGCTCTAGAGGAATCATCTGACTGTCCCGAGTCTCCATTCTCTTGACAAAGAATGTGGTGTGATGGTACCTACTGTGTAGCTTTTCACATCCGTGTGCGTGGCAGATGTTGCTTAGACCTGCGTAATAGTGGCTATCATTCCTACCCCAGCAATTATAACCATAACTAGAGGCCTGGTGCACAACATTCATGCACTGGGGGTGATTCCCTCAGCCCAGCCTGCGCCCTCTTGTAGACCGGGAGCCCCGCAATTGATTGCCCCAAAGAGGTAGGCTCTGCGATGGATCGTCCCAAAGATATAGGCCCTGCCCACTTGCTCGGGGCTCTGTGATGGATCGCTCCACAGAGGGAGGCCCCACCCACTCGCCACAGCACTGCTGTGGGGTAGCCTGGGCTTCCCTCTCTGGGGTGATCATGGGGTGATGGCCAGGCCCCTGACCAATCTCATCGCACCACTGTGGCTGGCCTGGCACCAGTTGGTGTCATAGCGTGGTTCGCTGGATGGTCCTTCTGCTGTTTGGCTGTTCGGTTGATTTGCATAAAATTTGTAATTATAATAATTATGCTTTTATTATTACAGTGGTACCTCGAGATACGAGTTTAATTCGTTTCGTAACCTTGAGGCGTGGGAAACTGAGACACTTGAGTTGCGGTAAACTGATGGGTTGTCTGCAGCCGGCCAATCCACAGTATTACTCCTATCTCAAATGTTGCTTGTATTTCAAAGCAAAAATTGCTCGCTCGATGGCTGGTATTTAAAAAATCTCATATGTTAGGGCACTTGTATCTCGAGGTACCACTGTATAGGTTGCTGACCTAGTCACCTTTTCTATTGAAAACATACTATCAATGATAATGTTTGCTATCAGGAAGACAAGATAGCATAGTTAGGGATACACTGATTTATGCTTTGAAAATCTGGATTTTTTTTTCACTTAAGAAAATGCTCTTATTTTCCAAACAATGAAGTGGGCATGATAATACTGGGATATCTAAATTTCTTGCTCTTGAACTCCACTTTTTTGGAGTTGGGTGAAGGTAACTGTAATTAAAGAAATACCACAGGTAAAGGTTCTTGGTGGGTTGTAAAATGACCTCCAGATGTTGGTTATTATTCTGGTGGCCTCCCATCCTCATTGATATAGAAGACATGGTAGATTTATTTAAGCTCCCACCATAAGTTATCAAATTTTATGTATACATTTAGGCAGAGCACTAAAGATCCTTACAGAATGGCACAGGATAATTTTATGGTAATGTCCCTCTGATCAAATTTCAGTGTGAACACTTTTGTACTCCACAGCAATTAATCATTTCTAGGTGAGTTAAAAAAAAAGTCAGGTTTGCCCTGGCCAGTTGGGCTTAGTGTATGGAGTATCAATCAGCCCGTAGAGTGAAGGGTCCCAGGTTTTATTCCAGAGAAGGGCATGTACCTTGATTGCAGGTTTCTCTTCTGCCCAGACCCCTATCGGGGCGCCTGCAAGAGGCAACCAATCCATGTTTCTCTCTGCTTTCCCTCTCTTTCCCACTGTCTCTGAAAAGCAATGGAAAAATATCATCAGGTGAAATCTATTTATTTTTTTTTTTTAAACTTGAGTTCACCAACATATGCCACAGGTAGCATCTGTAACAGGTGTTATCTTTTTTGGGGGGAGAAACATGATTCTTCTTTTGAGCAAATTTCCTTAAGAGACTCGTGTAATTCAGGCTCAATGAAAGCCAACTCCTTAGCTCCCAAGCCTTCCGTTCTTCCACTTTAGACAGTAAAGGTTTGTCTGGTAACGTTTGCCTGAGGTCTCGTGCAGCTCCAAAACCACATCGTTGGATGAAGATAGAAGTGAGGATATTTACGCCCATAAGAATGTGTATATGTATGGGAATGCTCATTTTTAACCCATTCATACATACACTCTGTGGCTAGAAGCAAGCCTCTTATTTGGAGAGAGGAATAAAACAAAACAAAACAAAATGAGATAGGCATATACAAAAATAAAATAAAGGTTAGATCGTGCCAATTTTCTTTTTCTTTTTTTGCTAATCCTCACCTGAGGATATTTTTGTCCATTGATTTTGAGAGATAGTGAAAGGGAGAGGAAGAGACTGAGAGAAACATTGATGTGAAAGAGACACATAGATTGGTTGCCTCCTGTGTGCGCTTTGACCAGGGGCGGGAAACGCGCAACCAAGGTATGTGCTCTTCATGGGAATCGAACCCAGAACCCTTCCATACCCAAGCTTATGCTCTATCTATGGAGCCAAACTGGGTAGGGCTGTGCCAATTTTCAAGGAAAAAGAAACCATAGTCCTTTGGCCAACACTACCAGATCCAGTTCTTTTTTTTTTTTTTTTTAATAGATTTTATTGATTTTTCACAGAGAGGAAAGGAGAGAGAGACTTAGAAACATGGATGAGAGAGAAACATCGACCAATTGCCTCCTGCATCCCCCCATTGGGGATGTGCTGCAACCAAGGTACATGCCCGTGACCAGAATCAAACCTGGGGCCCTTCAGTTCGCAGGCCGATGCTCCATCCACTGAGCCAAACCGGTCAGGGCCAGATCCAGTTCTTAAAGTGCGAAGATTCCACTTTACATCACGGTTCTCTTACTGACGGTCGCTGCTTGCAAACGCTCTTCTCTTAATGACGAACATGTATGTGGGTGCCTGTCGAATCAGAAAATACCAGTTCTGTGTATCACCAACCTCTGCTTGCCGGGCATCGCCTTTCCCGGCCTGATCTTCTGGGAACGAGAAATGAATAAGAGCAATTATCAACCTGAGGTCTGCAGCCTTTTGTTGGCATCATTGCAGGATAATTTCCCTGAAACGGTCACGATGAAATGTAAAGGTGGGGAATTTGAACGTCCATGTGAAAGAGCCGTGGATCTCTCTGTGGTGGCCGTTCCAAGCAAGATGGTGCCTTTCCCAACTGTCCTGACAGATGTTTGGTGAGCCTCACTGCCCTGGGAAGCCATGTTAACCCGTTGAAACCATTTTCTCCAGTCTGGTCTGAGCAAAGCAAGCAAGCGATGAACAAAACATGGGCATTTCTTTGATTTTATTTAACTGGAGAAAAGCATCAACATTCACTCTTAACACAATGGCTCATTGTCACCGAAAGAGGGAAAGAAAGAATGGTGGAAAAATTCAACACGTAAGAATACCATTATCTTTCTCTCTCTTGGCTTTTATTTTTTTAAAAAATATATCTTATTGATATTTTACAGAGAGGAAGGGAGAGAGATAGAGAAACATCGATCAGCTGCCTCCTGCACACCTCCTACTGGGGATGTGCCCACAACCGAGGTACATGCCCCTAACTGGGATCGAACCTGGGACCCTTCAGTCAGCAGGCGGATGCTCTATCCACTGAGCCAAACCAGTTTTGGTGATTCTGAGCCAAACCAGTTTCGGTGATTTTCTCTCGGCTTCTATGCTAGCGGTCGCCAACCTTCCCGACCTCCCGGGCCACCAGGGGACTCTGCCCCACCGGTTGGGGTCTGCTGTTTTATGCAGCTCTCACCCCCATGTTCTGCAGGTGACCCGAGTAGCACAATAAAAGGTGAAGACCTGCTCCTTGTGTAGACATGTGGGTGTGGGTGACTGCAGAGAGGAAAAGTGAGTTTGCCTTTACCTGCAATTTCTCTCTCAAAAATGCCTCTGTCACATATGTCCCACAGTAAATAGAAGCCTGACGCTCTGGCTGGTGTGGCTCAGTTGGTTGGGCATCAAAAGGTTGCCCGTTCAATGCCCTGTAGGGGCATCTGCCCAGGTTTCGGGGCCAGATCCCCTGTGAGGGGTGGGCAGGAGGGAGCACTCAAGGTGCTTTCCTCTCTGTCTCCTTCCCACTCTCACTAAAAATCAATGAAACTATAAAGTGAAAGGGGAGCTTTAGAATAAGAAAACCCGCTGAGATAAATGGGTAGATATTGGAATTGTGATCCCATAGGCAAGGGTTGGTCTTTCCACCTCTTTATCCTCTTTTAAATTTCTCCTCTTGTGATATTAAAATATATATATATATATATATATATATATATATATATATATATATATTTTATTGATTTTTTTTTTTTACAGAGAGGAAGGGAGAGGGATAGAGAGTTAGAAACATCAATGAGAGAGAAACATCGATCAGCTGCCTCCTGCACATCTCCTACTGGGAATGTTCTCGCAACCAAGGTACATGCCCTGGACTGGAATCGAACCTGGGACCCTTGAGTCCTCAGGCTGACACTCTATCCACTGAGCCAAAGCAGTTAGGACTCCTCTTGTGATCTTGAACAGGGACGGAATATCAAAGATTCAGGTTCAAGAACAGCTCAATTTGATGGTTGATCCCTCAATCTAGAAAACATGAGCTGCTTTCAGCGGAAGTTGGGAGAAATGCTCACCTGAGGAGGGCAGAAAGGGTCGTTCAATACACTCAGAGAGTGGGTGTCCCTTCTGGTTGGACAAGCACAGCTGGAATTAGCTGGCATGGACACATGTTTATCCTGTTGCATGAGAGTCCCTCCTCCGGTTCCTCATTGGCTGACTCCTATTTGGTCACCTGTCTTCCTTACATGTCTCCTACGTCTTGCTGTTCAGCTGAGGCAGATGCCTTGGGGAGAAGCGGGGGGTGCAGAGGGGAGCTTTCAGAAGAGAAGGGAGACGGGGAGAGAGAGAGAGGACCATCAGTGATGAGGGAGAATCATGGGTTGGCTACCTTTTACATACCCCCTACTGGAGATAGAGCCTGCAATCCAGGTACGTGCCGTTGACCAGAATCGAACCCAGGACACTTCTGTCTGCAGGCCAACACTCTATCCACTGAGCCAAACTGGCTAGGGCCTAACAATTCCAGCTCTAAATACGTGATGCTTGGGTGATGACTTTCCTCACTGTGAATATTCTGCTTTCTCTGGATTATACTGGCCTTGACGCTGATTTATCTTGGGGAAATTTGCCTCTTATTTTGGCCTCACTGAGGATTTCATTCCTCATTTTCTGTCCCAGAATTGGACTTTTTTTTCCCCTCTGAATTATCCCCTGCTGTAGAGTGGCATCCAGACTCCTACCTCCTCTTGGTTTTACATTTTGTTTTCCAGATACTCCCCATCCCCCACCCCCCAATCCATGCAGTCACACCAGCTCCGTCTGAGCAAACGGTGATATCTGGGCCAGCATGGGACCACTTTTTACTGAGGGCTGAGCATGCTGTGTGTCTGTATTAGCTTACACACACACACACACACACACACACACACACACACACACACTCTGAGTGGCCAGATTAGTATGATCTCTGAATGCATAATAATCTGGCCACTTTGTGTGTGTGTGTGTGTGTGTGTGTGTGTGTGTGTGTGTGTATGTGCATATGTGTGTGTATGCACACACATATGCATATACAGTGGTACCTCGAGATAAGAGTGCCCTAACATACGATTTTTGAGATACGAACCATTGAGCTTGCGAGCGATTTTTGCTTTGAAATACGAGCAACATTTGAGATAAGAGTAATTGCGCAGATTGGCCTGCTGCACACGACCCACCAGTTTACCTCGACTCGAGTGTCTCTTAGTTTCCCACGCCTCAAGGTTATGGAACGAATTAAACTCGTATCTCGAGGTACCACTGTATGTCTATACACACACACACACACACACACACACACACACATCAGAGGCTCGGTGCATGAATCCGTGCATGGGTAGGGTCCTGCCAGCCTGGCCAGGGAGAAGGAACATGGGTTATTGGTCAGCCTGCCTGCTGGTGGAACTCCTGGTGGAGGGGACAATTTGCATCTTAGCCTTTTATTATATAGGATAGACACTGAGTGGCCAGATTATTATGTGTCCAGAGATCATAATCTGGCCACTCAGTGTGTGTGTGTGTGTGTGTGTGTGTGTGTGTGTGTGTGTGTATACACACATAAAAACACATTTCAGAGAGGAAGAGAGAGGGAGAAAGAGAGAGAAATACCAATGATGAAAGAAAATCATGGATTGGCTGCTTCTTGCACACTGCTTACTGGGATGGAGCCCTCAACCTGGGCATGTGCCCTGACCAGGAATCAAATGGTGACCTCCTGGTTCATAGGTCAACCACCAAGCCACACCAGCTGGGCTGTGTGTCTATATTAAAGCAAACTCAGAGACCAAACTTCTAACGTCATCATAAAAGAAAATCGAGGCCGGTGTTGTGTGCACGCTTACAAATTACACACTAGAAAAGGAAAAGGGAATACACAGGTGTGAAAAGGACAGGCGTGGGTCCACACAGCCTCTGTAGCCATCTGGATGGCTTCGTCATCTCTCTCTCCGTTTGTCGCTGTCCCAGCCAGTAATTGGAAGCGGAGTGATTCCTCGAGCCATTTTACGTGAACGTTGTTTAAGGAAGGTGAAGGGAGACAGACACGAAGAAGGGACAGAGCGGCTAATTATAGAGCTCCTATGAAAATGCACCCCCTTCTCGAAACAGAGTTTCTGTTTGATAATTAGCGGACCTGCAGACTCGGAAGGTATTGATCCCTCCGTCTCTGGCTGCCACGCTGTGCTTTGCGGACTTCGTAATTGAGGGGTGGAGGGAGGAGGACTGGGAAGTCACCAGAGATGACCTGCTGCGGGAGGCTGGGCAGAGTGTCTCCGGCGGGGAGGGCGGCAGGGCCTCGCCGCCCTGCAGTTCTCCTGTTTCGTGTACTTTATTGTTTCATTTACTTTTGGCGGTTTGGACAGAGGTAGGAGCCTGCATCTGGGTGCAGTTTAAAAACACACAAAAACCCCCACTGAGATGCAAAATGCGCATACACCCTAATACTATGTCACCGCGGAAGGCCACAGGCATCCTTGAAAACAAATGGTACCAGTCGAGCCAGTTTGGCCCAGTGGATGGAGGGTCAGTCTGCAGCCCGAAGGATCCCCAGTTCCATTCCAATCAAGGGCCAGTACCTTGGAATGTGCCTGCAGCCAATCTATGTGTTTCTCTCACATCGATGTCTCTCTGTCTTTCCCTCTCTCTCATGCTCCCTAAAAATCAATGGAGCCCTAGCTGGTTTGGCTCAGTGGGTAGAGCATTGCTCTGGGGACTGAAGGGTCTCGGGTTCGATTCTGGTCAAGGGCACATGCCTGGGTTTCAGGCTCGATTCCCAGTGGGGGTGTGCAGGATGCTGCCAATCAATGACTCTTCCTTCTTTGAAATCAATTAAAAAATAAATTAAAAAAATAAATATAAAAATATCCTTGGGTGAGGATTAGAAAAACACACCCCAAAACAAACAAAGAGCCCTAACTGGTTTGGCTCAGTGGATAGAACATTGACCTGTGGACTGAAAGGTCCCAGGTTCGATTCTGGTCAAGGACGTGTACCTGGGTTGCAGGCACATCCCCAGTAGGGGGCATGCAGAAGGCAGCTGATCGGTGTTTCTCATGGATATTTCTAACTCTCTATCCTTGTCTCTTGAATAAAATATATTAAAAAACAAACAAACAAAGAAAGAAAACAAGAAACGGAATGGTGTGCACCCTCACGGGCCTCTGGGTTTTGCATTTGAGAGCGCCGGAAGCAAGCGCGTTTTCACCCCTGGGAGCCCTGGCCACCGCCAGGCGCTGTGGGGTTCGGGGAAACGGGACGGGAGCCCCAGCCCTCCCACGAGGCTGTGTGGCTTCGAGCTGAGGCGTGGCTGCCAACACCCTCCTCTTGCCTCTCCTGTGGGGCTGGCGTGGACGCTGGACCGGGAGGACTTGTCTTCCTCGTCTGGCTCGGCGGGGCAGAGAGGCAGGCTTCACTCTGCAGACACGGAGAAGCAGGCTGGGTGGCCTCCATCTGGAAGAGAATGAGCGGGGGCTTGTCTGGACGACACGTGGAGGGGCAGCAAACAGTCGCTTTCCCTCCCTCCCTCCCTCCCTCCCGACGACGACGATGACGATTGACGACGATGACCACAGTTTTCACAGGCAGACAGCTCCCAGGAATGGCCAGGCCCGTGGGCACACGCATGTGGCATCTGTCTCATCTCAGGCAGGGACCCGCGTGCAGACGGAGAGGCAAGGCAAACACGGGGAAAACACGGGGCTTCTGGTCCTCTTTACACAGTTCTCCCAACGAGAAAGATCTTACGTTCGCAGTCAGAGACGCATTTTGGTTCCAGATCGAATGGAGAGTGAGACTGGTTTTCTTTCAACTTCCGAATCGTGGATTTCTTTCCCATGGATCTTGCACATAGTAGGACCTCCGTAAACTCTTGCTGAATAAATGCATCCTCTAGGAGTCAATGAAGTAAGAAAAGGAAAGAGATAAAGGACCCTGACCAGTGTGACTCAGTAGTTGAGCGCTGACCTATGAACCTGAAGGTCTCGGTTCGATTTCCTGTCAGGGCACGTGTCCGGGTTGTGGGTTGGATCCCCAGTGTGTGGCATGCAGGAGGCAGCTGATCAGTGGTTCTCTGTCATCATTGATGTTTCTCTCTCTCTCCCTCTTCCTTACTCTCTGAAATCAATAAGAATGTAAAAAAAGAGAAAGGGTTTCGTGTTGAATTTCTCTGCCTCATTTCACTGCTGCAGACTTGCTGGACAGGGTTGACAATGGATATTGGGAAATTGAGGACGAGGACAGACTCCCATTCCTTTATGTGAGGGGAACCACCAGACAGGCGGCAGAGGGAGGAGGAAAGGGGTTGGTTACAGGAGAATGAGCTCTGACCTCTTCTTACCGCTGGCGATGAAAAACCCTTTAAGTTAGACAGAGCCACAAAGTGCCACCCTCTGACCAAAGGGAGCCTTGAATGCCGAGCATTCACATAGGGTTAGCTCCTTTGTGGTCTCACATTTTTGGGGTGTCCCTTGCCATGTTGGTCCATGGAGATCAGGGTAGATAGCTAATGTGATGTTCTCATGTGTTGCCTGCCTGTGTGACAACTGGAACCTTACCATGGGGGCCAGAGATGAATTCTGATGTCTGGCCCAAACCCAGGCAATCCCGCCGAAGGTGAGAGGTGGGAAGTGTGCCTGAGGCTGTCTCTCGGACCCTCTCTGGTCCGGGGTTCCTTGCAGCCTTAACAACTCTGAATGCCCTTATCTCTTTGGCTCTGTTTTGTCCCTTCCTCCCTCCCTCCCTCCCTCCCTCCCTCCCTCCCTCCCTCCCTCCCTTACTTTAAAAAAATATTTTTATTGATCTCAGAGAGGAAGGGAGAGGGAGAGAGAGAATCACGGAATGGCTGCCTCCTGCACGCCCCCCAACTGGGGATCAAGCCTGCAACCTTGGCATGTGCCCTGACTGGGAATTGAACCTCCTGATTCATAGGTCAATGCTCAACCACTGAACCACACCATTGGGGTCTGTCTTTCTTCCTTCCTTTTCTCCTCCCCTCCCCTCTCCCCTCCCTTTCCTTCCCCTCCCCTTCCCTCCCTCTCATCCCTCCTTGCCTTCCCTCCATCCCTCCATCCCTCCATCCCTCTCTTCCTCCCTCCTTCCTTCCCCTTCCTCCCTCCCATTCTCCCTTCTCTCTCTTTCTGCCAAAAGCTTGAACAATCCTTTGGTTCTTTACCTTGCACAGGTCTTTCAACGGTCATGTCTGCGGTTTTGGTGGTTCATAGCCTCTGTGATCACAGGCGGGCGTTTTGCTTCCTGCAGAATCTCAGTGAACCAGTGGCCATCTGTCCACGGACCACCAGCCCGTCCCGCCCCTCGTCCTCCTCTCACTCACACGCCCTCGTTGCTCAGGCTGCTCACCCACCAGGGCAGGGCTGGTAGCAGGAGGCCCCATCGGAGAGAGGGAAAGAGAGAGGGAAAGAGAGAGGGAAAGGGGGGGGAGGGAGGGAGAGAGGCGGACCGGTTGTTTGAATGGCCCCCCACACACCAGGGGCCCGAAGAAAAGAACAAAACCGTCCGTTCTCCCCCGGCCAGTGTGCCCGCAGAATGGCCAGGCGCGGCGCACAGCGCGCTGGAGCGGCGTGAGCACTCCGTTTACAAACAGGAGGCCTCATTTAGGAGAAAAATCTATCAGATTATTTCTCTGTGTTCACCGGCGTGGAAAAATGTCTGTTCGGGGCAGGAGGGGCCTGAGGTGGCTTATTAACTCCTCGGCTGGAGCATGGTGGGGGGATCGTGGGGGGACCGTTATCCATCCTGAGTCTCCAGGCTGAGAGTCAGTAAGCAGAGGGGTGCTGCTGAGGGGCGCTCCCGGGACAAACTGTATCTTCACAAGCAGCAGGCCGATGCTCAGCGTCCGCGATCCACGGCCTCCTTCCTCCTGCAGACATCTCACGGCACCCTGAGAGGGTACCATCAGGCTCTCAGAGGATAGAAAGGTCCAGAGTTCTGTGAACATGCCTGGGTGATCAGAACCATCCCCCGTGCTGGTTTCCTGGGTCCGGACTGGCCGCAGTGCAAGGGGAGGTGGGGGAGGGCTGCCATCCAGGTTGTCCCCGTGTCCCCGCATATGGATTGGAAGGACCAAGTCAGAAGCTGAGTGGAGAGAGCGGATGAGGGTTAAGGTTTACGGGAGAGGCATGCCACACATCTCTGATGGGAAGGTGTATTGACTGATTTCTCAGCAGTGGAGGAGGGGATGGGGGTAAGTCAGAAAAGACTGTGTGGTGGAGAGGTTTTTTCCCTTTTCCCTCCCTCCCTGCCTTTTAAAAATATTTTTTATTGATTTCAGAAAAGAAGGGAGAGGGAGAAAGAGATAGAAACACCAACGATGAGAGAGAATCACTGATTGGCTGCCTCCTGCACGCCCCACACTGGGGATCGAGCCTGCACCTGGGCATGTGGCCTTGACTGGGAATAACTGTGACCTCCTGGTTCCTAGGTGGACACTCAGCCATGCCGGCCAGGTGAGAGAGTTGTTTTTCTTAACCACAGTATCCGAGTCCTTCTCGAATTAGATGAGGTAGCTCTATGTTAAGGTAGAATATCCCTTCTCTTACACTTTGGAGTTAATGTATGTTTTAGGGAGAGGGGGTTGAACCCAGACATTGGTTTAGACTATGCCTGGTCTTTCATGGTAGATAGTGATTGGGACTTGAACTGTGATCTCCTAGATCATGGATAGACACTCAACCACTGAGCCATGCCCGGCTGGGCTGAATGGAGTTTGGAGGTCGTGTCTGAGCTCATAGACAAAGCTGTTGTGATAGACTATTGGTGTCCTCTCTCTCTCTCTCTCTCTCTCTCTCTCTCTCTCTCTCTCTCTCTCTCTCTCTGTGTGTGTGTGTGTGTGTGTGTGTGTGACTTTGTTGCCAGCAGGGACAGTGGCATGCGGTCCAGACTGGCTGGGGATTGGATTGTCTAAATGACCTCCTCATTGTTTGAGATCCTGTCAGCTTTCGTTTGCCCAGCATCCGAGCAGCAAACTGCTGATCTCTGCTGATCTCATCTCCCTTGAATTCACCTGTTGAGGGAAAGTTGGGTTGTTCCCAGTTAACTTTGCTCACCATAAGTCAGGCATGGGGAACTGTCCTTCAGGCACCGTTGGGGATGGCATATGAGCAATTCTGCTCAAGCGAGTCTCTTTCCTGCCAGGCCGTGTGGCTCACTGGTTGAGCACTGACCTATGAGCCAAGGGGTCACTGGTTTGTTTCCCAGTCAGGGCACATGCCAGGGTTGTAGGTTCGACCCCAACAGGGGGCATGTAGGAGGCAGCTGATTGATGTTTCTCTCTCATCGATATTTCTCTCTCTCTCTCCTCCCTTCCTTGCTCTCTAAAATAAAACTTAAAAACATATTAAAATTGATTAAAAGAGAGTCTCTTTGCCGAGTCGCAGTTTGTTAAGTTTTATTTGCTTTAATGGGTGATTCAAAAGAAGGAATTCTCTTCTCTCTGTTTTGTGGTAAGGTGATGATTAGAGCTGTGTTCTTCCTCACACTGTGAGGAACTGTTCTCTGGAGAAATAACGCATCCATATTGGTTGCAATTGTATGCTCTTTAATTTTTATGGGGCGATAAAACAAATAACGGAAGGATTTAATATGGAAATGAGTCGTATATTTGTAACATGTGAAGGCTAAATGATAATGATAAAATAATATGCAACAGATGGTTTTACCATAACTTTTTAAAAACAGTTTCTTGGGGTCTAATGACAGACAATAAGGTGAATGTATTAAAAGTGTACAGTTTGTTCAGTTTTGACACATGTATATCAGCATGAATATCATTTTTAGCTTAAGGTTTTTCACTTGTATTTGTAGGTAAATTTCGGTTTCTGTTTACTAATTGCTAATTTATTTCTAGTTATAAACTTTATCTATTAATTGTATATCCTGCAGTCATTATAACTCACTAATTAAATTTTTGTATTTCTCTCTCTTTTTTTTTTTTTTGTAGCTTGCATCAGATTCCTACGTGATCTGTGAGTAAATCCAGTTTTATTTTTTCCTTTCCAAACTGGGTGTCATTGATACCTTTTTCTTGCCTTATTAAGTTGGCCGGGTCCCTCGTATAATGTCCAATTAATATTGACATTCTTGTCTTCCTCCTGCTCTCAAGGGGAAAATGTTTAGTCCACCAGGAAATAGGATGTTAGCTGTAAGTTTTTATAGATGTTCATTATCAGATAGAGCAAGTTCCCTTTTATTCCTTGTTTGCTAAAAAATTTCTATCAGCAATGGAGGCTGCTAAATGCTTATTTTTCCATGTGTTGAAACGATTATAAAATAATGTAGCGTTTGGGGTTTGTGAATGTAGTCGGTTACATTGATTGATCATTGAAGTTTTACAAAGCAAACTTACTTTCCCATGGTAAGTCCCTCTTGGTCATGATGATGTGTTACCAGTTGTATAAATTGTTGGGTTCCATCTGTTAAGTTATTATCTGGAATTTTTGCTTCTTTAGTCAAGGAGACTATTTTTGGGGAATTCATTTGTCAGAATCTGGTATTTTGGTAAAGCTGGCCTCATTACACAGGTCGGGAAGTTGTTTTCTATTCAGTTTTCTGGAAGAGGTTGTGAGGAATTGGTGTTATCACCAATTCAGAGTTTGGTCATGCCCAACTCTGAAGCTGTGCAGGCTGGGCTTTTCTTCGCAGGAGCTCTTAACCATTAATTTAATTTTTGCAAAAACACAAGGCCATTCTGATGACCCGTTTCTTCTTAAATGAGCTTTGGTCGTTTGTGTCTTTTGAGAAATTTACAAAGTCTATCTAAATTGTTGAATGTGTTGGCATGATGGTGTTTATGATGTTTCCCATAATCTCTGTAATATCCGTAGAATCTTACATGGCACTGTGTCTCACAGTCCTGATGTGTATAATTTAGTTCTTCTCTCTTTGTCTTTACTGATAAGCCAGCTAGAAGCTTGTCGATTAAATAAATCTCTTCAACGAATCCTGTTTGGTTTCATTGATTTTCTCTGTGTTATATATTTCATCGACTTCTACTTTGATCTTCATTATTTTCTTTCTTCTTCCTACTTTAGTTTTAATTTGCATTGGTTTTCCTACTTGTGTTAGAATTTGGGACAGCAGGCCCAGAGATTCCGGAATGTTTATGTTTCTTTTTTTCTAAATGATAGTATTTCCTGGTAACATAGTTTCCTCATGTTGAGAGGATTTTGGATTAAAATTTTTTGATAGGTTCGTAGTAAACTAAAAAAAAAACATATTGACTGTTAACTTCATGGGGAAAAAATAAACAAAAGGAAGAAGTTGAGCAAAACTGAGGAATAAGGGAAATTCAGTACTTTGTGTCATAACTTTAAATGGTATTTAAGTGGTCATGCTGATAAACTCATTAAGTATTGATTTAATATTGAAATTGAGGGGGGAAGTATGCATTTGTGTGTGTTGGAGAGGAAGTCAGTACTTGATTTTTTTATTTCCCATGGTGGAAGTCAATATATAAAGTTCAAAATGGAACAGTCGAGAAACAGCAATGCAAAAATGACATTTTAAACATGAGGATAAGTGGTAGACATAGTAAGTGATAGAGTGAAAGATGGCTTATTCTCAGGGAGTGTGTTTTGAGTGCAAAGAGTCATTTTATCAGACTTAGCAAAACATACCCATTTTGCTTTCCTACAAATAAATATCAGGTGGAAACCAGACTAAAATAAAAAATGCTCAAAGGGTAGCTCTAAAGATCAAGTGTGGAAACCTGGCATACTCTTGCTGAACTGGAACTGACTTATACATATTTATAGTTTTGTTATTGTCGTAATTAGAAGCAAACCTGATAGATCACCGTAATTATCATAGCCCCACCCTTAACCACTGATGGACACAGATTCATGCACTTAGAATACCACGTAGTCATCTGTAAAATAAAATAATCATTTCTCTCTGTCTACCCCATAGAGTTCCTTGAAGCTCAACTATTAGTAGAAGGATTTGATTCACTATAATGGCTGTTCTTCTAAAGGATAATTATTATCTTGTCCACGACCTGTCCCACTAGGCTGGATATGGGGGGGTTGTAGACTAACTTGGACTTGTATTTTCTAGAGAGATTTACTTCTGCCTCCTGGGAACGGTCATCTCAGAGGTTTCATCCATCCATCCATCCATCCACCCATCCATCCATCCATCCATCCATCCATCCACCCATCCATCCATCCATCCTTTATTCATGCATTATTTCTTGGTTTCATTCATTCTAAGACTGTAAGAGAGCAGATGATGCTCTGGATGCTGGACAACTGCCATTTCTTGTCCTGACCCGGCCTGTCACCGTGGCTCCATGGCTAGTGTGGGTTTCTCGCTCTGTTTCGGGCAGGAAAGCAGGAGCATAAATATTTAACCTTCAGGAAAGGGCCCCGTTTACTGGAACGCTGACTGTCTGAACCAGAGTGATAAATCTTTCGGAAGCATTTCAATATGCATAAGAGAAGGAAACCACACGGATGACGGGCCAACTTGAACCTTTGATTGTTTCCCTCTCTGTTAAAAAAAAAAAGAGGGTTTCTGGACAGATATACAGTCATCAGGCGTAAGTGATGAAATTATCTTTTCAGGTGCCCCTGCTTTCCTCCCCACGCACTGACGTTTCTATCGAGTCTGCCCAAAAGCTTGGAGGAAAGCATCTTTTCCCGCTGCCCATAGTTTGTTCTGCTGGAGTGGGGTCGTTTCCCTTTGCGCTCAGGAGACGGGAAGGAGCTCCTGGTTCTTGGACTGCCTGCCAGTAAGAAGAGGGCGGAGAGGGGCCAGCATCCTGCAGACTGAGGCCCACGGCACCACGTACGTGTGCTTTCCGAAGGTTTCTGTTAATTAAAGAAACCGCTAACAGCAGAGAGGAATTCAATTTCTTCTCTGTGCTTAACGCCGTCTTAGCTGCGGTGACGAGATTTAAGTCCAGGTAGAGAATGCGCCAAGGCTTATGCTCCAACGCGGAAGCAAACAGTTTGAGTGGAGGCTGTGGGAAGGGTACAGGGTTTGAGGGGCTTGTATGGTTTTACATACCAGTTTATGTAACCGTTTTGATAGTCTATGGCTGCCCTCGTTCCACGTAGGAGAATATCCAAATGCGGAGTTTAACTTCCCCTGTGTACATGGTGTAAAATAACTGCTCCATTTACACACCAATTAAAGCATCCCTTTCCTTCGAGAGCTGATAGATTTTCGTTGCTTATCCCAGCTTGGGATTAAGCTTCGTCGGACGTCTTAGCTGGCCCTGGCTGGGTGGCTCGGTAGGCTGGAGCAGTGCCCCGTGTGCCAAAAGGTTTGGGGTTTGATTTGTGGTCAGGGGCGTGTATGGGAGACATTGATTGATGTTTCTCTCTCACATTGATGTTTCTCTCTCACATTGATGTTTCTCTCTCTCTTCTCCCCCCCTTCCTCTCTCTGAAAACCGATAAACATATCCTCAGGGAAGGATAGAAAAATATTTGCTAACTTTTACTGCTGTCTCCTGCTCAGTCCCGGGCTGCCGGTGGCCGGGCTCACTGGCTGTGCTTTGAGCCTCGATGGTCCTCTGCATTTCCCTGTTTTCCTCGTTAACTCATTGCCCCGTAAACTGTGTATGTCTGCGGAGCAGAGGCCGAGATATTTGCCAGAGTCTCTTCACCACGGCAGGGTCGCACTCAGGGCCGACGTGCGGTGAACAGTGATGAACGCATCGAACGAACGGTTGCATCTGGGCTCTGAGCAGCCCTGCCTGCCCAGACTCCCTGCCTCGCCAGAGGCAGGTAAACCAAGCCCCAGGGATCCCCAGCTGAGAGTGTGGCAGGAAGAGAGGATGGAGAGCCCAGTAACGGCATGAGAAGAATGTGGCGGTTAGAGGAAAGGAACTGCTCAGAGCCGCTTGGTGTAGGATCAAGTGCCTTCCCAAGGACGCCTTTGTAGCCGAGAGCGAAACCTGACTTTCAGCAAAATGGCCTGCTGGTTGCTGAGGCGCCTGCAAGTATGCCGACGTGTGTCAGTGCGGGGTTCACAGTGAGTGAGAGCTCCTTCCCCCGATATGCCAAAGGGGGTTTGCACGCCCCAAGCGGTCAGCTTCGGCCAGCAGCCAGTGGCTCACAGAGAGCGCTCTTCTCCAGCAGCGCTGCGGCAGCACTAACGGAGACAGGTAACGGGTGACGAAGCCACCTTGAGAGCTCTCCCCTTCCCGGCTCTGTCTGGTGACCTTACACAACTGTCGCCTGCAGATCTTACGTCAGCCCTGAGGTGCTGCTCTCTTCTCCATGAGGATGCGGAGGAACAGAGGGGGTGAGTGTCTTGCCCCGAGTCACACAGTGGAGGCAGGATTCAGACCTGTGGCAGGAGTCCTGCCTTCAACGCTGTCCGCCACGTTCCCAAGTTCCACCGAGTTCCGAGGGAGTGGGGAGGACGCAAGTGATACAAAGCTATTGCTAATCTGCCGTCAACCTCCAGGAAAACCGTGCTGTTTCTGGAATCACAGTGTCAACATGCACTGTATTACATCTCGCACTATCTAAGCGCATGGAACGCTAGCATCACAGTTCAGTTCCATCCAGGAACACACCGCTCCGTGAAACAGCCACCTTTCCACCGGGATCTAGCAAGGTGGCTTCCCCTCCCTCGCAGTTTGTAAATGTATCTATCTGAGAGGTCTTCTGAAGAAATTTAGAATAAAATTACGTGCCTGGCAGGCTGGCGTGGCTCAGTGGTTGAGTGCTGACCTATGAACCGGAAGGCCACAGTTCGATTCCCGGTCAGGACCCATGCCTGGGCTCTGGGCCCCATCCCCAGTGCGGGAGGCAGCCGATCAATGCTTCTTGCTCATTATTGATGTTTCTATTTCCCTCTCCCTCTCTCTCTCTGAAATCAACAATAAAAGTATATTTTAGAAAAGTGACATTCCATCAAACATGGTTCTTTCAGCTCCGCGCGGTGTGGAGAGCGGAGCCGCGGCCGCCTGTGGACAAGCTCCCCCTCGCAGCACAGCCCCCCTCCCCGTCCCCAGGCAGTGGCACTAGAAAAGGCTCGCTGTCATCTGAATCCTTTTTTAGTGACAATCTCCCGTTGCCACCTGGTTGCAGGAGGCCTGACAGATTTCTGTTGTTAAATCGCGTTCCTACCCTGGGAACGGAGCCGCCTGCTTCTCATTCCGTCCTTGGCACCAGGGTCTCCTCAAGGCCGCGCTCACTCCCCGAGCAGCAGCTCCTGAGCATCTGAACCCAGCCACCAGACCCGCTCGAGTCCCACGGATGACGATGAATCACGGGGTGAGGATGGGGACTAACAGCCGGACTCTGCAGAAGGCACTAGGGCAGCAGTGAAGATGGTGTGGGGGGTGGGGCCGGGGGCTCTCCACAGTTTGGCGTATTTCTTCCACATCGTTTCCAGGGAAGCTGACAGAAAGGTCCCAGCTCCACCCCTGGCGTTCAGGATCTCCCGCTGAGGTCTGCACTGCCCTCTGGAAGCATCATTTCTCCTTGGTTCTGCCCAGACACTCATGCATGTGGGCCAGGCGGCTCCCCTGGCCTGCAATTTTGCTCACGTTTTCCTCTGTCCACCTGTTACTCCAGCCTGGGTTTCAGGTTCGATCCCCAATAAGGGGCGTGTAGGAGGCAGACAATGATTCTCTTTCATCATTGATGTTTCTATCTCTCTCTCCCTCTCGCTTCCTCTCTGAAATCAATAAAAAGAATACATATACATACTAGAGGCCCATGCATGAATTCGTGCACAGGTGGGGTCCCTAGGCCTGGCTGGTGTTCGAGGCCCATTCGGGGGCTGGTCTGTGGGGAGATCCCGGGAGATTGGCTGGCCAGGAGGAGAGGCAGTGGCCGACTCAGGGAAGGAGCCACGGGAGGTTGGTGGGGCCAGTCAGGGCCTGGATCGGGCCAGTTGGCTGCCGCAGTGCATGTCATAGCGATCGGTCGCTCTGGTCATTCCGCCATTGGGTCGCTGGGCTTTATATATATATATATATATATATATATATATATATATATATATATATATATATAGATATAGATATAGATATAGATATAGATATAGATATAGATATAGATATAGATATATATGAAACTACGTTACCCCTTAAAGCCAGCAAACAGCACCTGGGCTGAGCTTCCTAACGTAGACTTGGATAGTTGAGAGTAGTGCTTGCTGGCAGGGGAACGGATGTTCCCGTTGATAATCATGCAGGGAAGAAATTATTCCTTGTCCAAGGGGAGGGGATGAGGAAAGAAAAGAAGAGGTTCCTCTCTAGGAATGGGCTCAATTGGGCCCAGATTCCAAGTGTGGGAGGCTACCACCCTGTGTATCTCTCTCACATTGATGTTTCTCGCTCCCTCCCCCCTCTCTCTTTTTCTATCTTTCTCTCTTTCTCTCTCCCCCTCCTCTCCCCCTTCCTCCCTTCCACTCTCTAAAAATCAATGGCAAAAATAGCCTTGGGTGAGGATTTTAAAAAATTTCGGATTCACATGCAATCATAGGAACAATACAGAAAGGTCCCATATGCCCTTCACCCAGTGTCCCCCACGGACAAGTTCTTGCAGAAATACAGTATAACATCGGGACCAGCATATTGCATTGATGCAATCTACCAACAGAGTTCTGTTTTACAAATACTCATTGGTGTGTGTGTGTGTGTGTGTGTGTGTGTGTGCGTGCGTGCGTGTTTGGATTTATGTAATTTTATCACCTGTATAGATTCATGTGATCACCACCTTCGTCAAGATACAGAAGAAGAATCCCATTCCCTCACCGCTGGCCAGTGAAGTGGAGGCTAAATTTAGAATAGTTGTATGACTGTGTCAAAAAACGTCAAGTCATTTGGTACAGGAAGACCCTAGATGTTAATGAAAACAAAACAACACAACTGTTCCCTCTGGCCATAGCAACGTGGGAATAGGTTCGGGGAGTGACTGCAAGTGAGGGCAGAGTAGCCAGGCTGGGGTTGATTACAGAGTCCTCAAGGATGACCCCGGAATTCTGTGTCGATCCTGACAGACCAGAGAGGAGGTGGCGACATTGTAGGTTCTCCGGAAAATACTTTTCCTTGATTCACGTAACAAAACATGCCTCGTCTTATCCAGAACCTGGGAAATGACCATGTAAATGAGCAGTGTCATACCTGGGCATGTGGAGTGATCTTGGACGGGGAAGAAAGCCGCAGATTTGTTTCCAAACAATGCACCTGTGTTCTGTTTCAGACTGTAAGGTAGACCGTGACTCTCCAGACCCAACTGAGACAACAATTATAACTCAGTATTTCTGATACTTAAAAGTAAGCCTTGGCCCTGGCTGGTTTGCCTCAGTGGATAGAGCATTGGCCTATGGACTGAAGGGTCCTGGGTTCAATTCCTAGTCAAGGGCACGTGCCTGGGTTTCAGGCTTGATCCCTAGTAGGGGAAGTACAGGAGGCAGCCGATGCATGATTCTCTCTCATCATTGATGTTTCTCTCTCACTCTCCTCTCTGAAATAAGTAAAAATATATTTAAAAATTTTTTTTGAAAAAGCCTTATACAGTGCAGGTGTGGTCACTGGGTGCGGACCCCTGTGGGTGTGCCTCGTTACCTGGATTTGGAGGTGTCGCCTCTGGCCTTGGTGTTAGAAGGCCCTTCACTGCCTGGTGGTTGAAGTGCCTACATTCAAAGGTGGGGGCACTGCCCTCTAAGCTAAGCTTCAGATTGTTATTTGCTGGAAACCACATCAACAGTAATTATTATAAATGTGAGAAGTCCCTCAGAAGGCTGACCTGGGCTCCTTTGATATTCATTGGGTGAATATTTGCATTTTATGACCTACTGCTGACTTAGTGACCTAAAGCAACTCCCCCAAACCTGATAATCTTACTGTTTACTAAACATGACCATTGATATGTTATTTTGCATCCTTGAAAGGCAATTGGGTATTCTAGTAAATAAAAGCAGCTGGGAATGGAGACTCAGTGGAACTTGGACTACTACAGGTAAGATTTCCCTGGCTTCCCCCCATAATTTCAGAATTATTATTTCTTGTCTTGTGCTTTAATTTGCACGTCAGCTCTTTCTCCAAGCCTTTGAACCCGAAAGCCATGCTGGCTGTGGCTTTTCAACAGTTACTCAGGTATATTGTTCTGTATTTTATTTTATTTTATTTGCTTATTGATTTAATATATTTTAATTGAGTTTTTACAGAGAGGAAGAGAAAGGGATAGAGAGTTAGAAACATCGATGAGAGAGAAACATTGATCAGCTGCCTCCTACATGTCCCCTACTGGGGATATGCCCGTAACCAAGGTACATGTCCTTGACCGGAATTGAACCCGGGGCCCTTCAGTCCACAGGCTGCCACTCAATCCACTGAGCCAAACCAGTTTTGGCAAATTGTTCTGTATTTCAGTTGTAATTCAGTTTGGTCTTGGGAGAAGGTAAGTATACCTTCAACCTCCTCTGTCATCATCGTGGATCCCTAACCTTCAAATGACTCATGAACCCTTTAAAAAAAAAAAAATATATATATATATATATATATATATATATATATATATATTTATTTATTTATTTATTTATTGATTGATTGATTTCAGAGAGAAAGGGAGAGAGAGAGAGAGACATAGAAACATTCATGATGAGAGAGTCATTGATCAGCTGTCTCCTGCACGCCCCCTACTGGGAATGAAGCCCACAACCCGGGCATGTGCCCTTGACCAGAATTGAACACTGAACCCTTTAGTCTGAAGGCCAACACTCTATCCACTGAGCCAAACGAGTAGTGCATGAATTCTTGACATTATCCCTGGGAAAGAGAAAGTCAAGATTTGCTTGGGAAAGAAAAAACAAAGACAAAAAATCTATGGAGAAAGTTCTCATTTCTCTCCAGGCCATTTATGCTTTCAATCTCTTTCTTTCTTTCTTTCTTTCTTTCTTTCTTTCTTTCTTTCTTTCTTTCTTTCTTTCTTTCTTTCTTTCTTTCTTCCTTCCTTCCTTCCTTCCTTCCTTCCTTTCTTTCTTTCTTTCTTTCTTTCTTTCTTTCTTTCTTTCTTCCTCCCTCCCTCCCTCCCTCCCTCCCTCCCTCCCTCTCCTTCCTTTCCTTTCTGTCCTTTCCTTCCTTCCTTCCTTCCTTTCCTTTCTTTCAGTAAAACTTCTTGCCAGAACTCTATGCTCCAGAGAACACAGAAACAGTTGAAGTCACATGCACATTTCAGGCTTTTAAAAAGGTGGGAGCAGTCCCATCTGACCCAGTGATCCCGCTTCTAGGAATATCTCCCAAGAACTCAGAAACCCTCATCAGAAAGGACCTATGCACCCCTATGTTCACAGCAGCACTGTTCACCATAGCTAAGATTCGGAAACAGCTTAAGTGCCAGATGAGTGGATCAGAAAACGGTGGTACATCCACACAATGGAATCCTGTGCTGCTGTAAAAAGGAAGGAACTCTTACTATTCGAAACAGCATGGATGGACCTGAAGAGCATTATGCTGAGTGGAATCAGCCAGTTGGAGAAGATAAAGATCACATGATCTCACTCACTTGTGGAATCTAATGAACAACATACATGGATGAACAAAAATAGAGCCAGAGAAAAGAAATATTTTAAGAATCTAATAGAAGTAATCCGGTTATTTGCAGATTTTTAATATTTCCTATAACTTTTGAGATATTATGTTAATGTAGTTTTGGTAATATTATTGTATTTAAAATAGTTTTTCTTGAAAGATTAATGTTTATTACATCTTCACCCAAGGATACTTTTCCATTTTTTTAGGGAGAGTGGAAGAGAGAAGGAAAACAGAGAAACATCCATGTGAGAGAGACACATTGATGGTTGCCTCCTGCATGTGCTCCAGAAATGGCCCTGCAACTGAGGTGCGTGCCTTGCCTGGAATCGAACCGAGGACCCTTTGGTCTGCCGTCCCACACTCTTGTCAGCTAAGCCAAACCAGCTAGGGCAATATTATTATATTTAACATCGTTTGTCTTGAAATACTAAAAAAAAAAAAAAAAAAAAAGAAAAAAAAATTTAATTGCGCAAAAAAACAACAAGGAAAAAAGTGGAAGCAGTTCTTGTGTCTCCCTCCCCGAGGGTCGTCCTCGGCAGGTGAAAAACCACGTCTGCTGAGTGCAGGTGAGCTGGCAGGCGCCTGCTTGCCGTGCTGCCTGAGTTGTCTGCCAGCGGCTTCAGAGAGCCCGGCCCGGAGAGACCATCACTGACATTTTCTGGTGAAGAAACTGAGGTTCAGAGCAGTTACCTCCGGCGTGCGGACCCGAACCATCCAGACCACCTCTGAAGCCTAGGGAAAGGATGCCATTGTGGTCTCTTAGCCATTAAGCTTCACCGTCATTTATTGGGAAGGCACCGGCGGCTGGGGCTGCAGAAGGCAGATGCAGTCTGCCTGCTTCTGAGTGAGGACCACAGAGAGGACCACAGATGGGTCCGCCAGTGCGCGTGCGTCCCTAGTCTCTGAGAATTCTGAGGTTCTTCCTGAGAAACGGGGTTTTTGATGGTTATCAACCCCAACACCCAGAAACACACCCCGCCCCCACCAGGACTTGGAAGGAGAACAAAAGAAGCAGCTTGCTGGGAGTGGCCGGCTTGAGAAGAGGAATCAGTAATCATGGGGTCAGGAAGTCGCAACTCAGGCCCTGACCGGTGTGGCTCAGTGGTTGAGCATCGTGCCGTGCAAAAGGTTGCTGGTTCAATTCCTGGTCAGGGCACGTGCCTGGGTTGCAGGCTTGATCCCCAGGAGGGGCTGTACCGGAGGCAGCCAATCAGTGATTTTTCTCATTGATGTTTCTCTCTCTCTCTCCCTCGGCCTCTTTCTCTCTTTCTCTTACTCTCCCTTTCTCTCTCTCAAATAAAAAAAAAAAAGACATTTTTTCCTTTAAAAATAAGACTCAACTCAGATGTCACTTGGGCAGGGAAGGCCAGGTTGAAACGTGGGGTTAAACTCTGGTCTGTGCTGCCTCAGATCTTTAGGTCACAGGCTCTGGGCCCGGGCCCCCCCACATCATTCCCACACTGAGAGCGCACACCTGTTTCTTCCAGACGATGTCTGGCTCCGTTGCATTCATGTATGTTCATCAGCAGGCGCGTCTGAAGAAGGCTGACCCTGGGACTTACCCGGGAGACCGACTGTTACCGAGGGTTTTTTGTAAAGAACAGCGGTGTGACCAGAGGAGGGGCAAACCCTTCCAGAACCAGATGAGACGGGACGCATACAAACCTGAGAACCGGCAACTTGTTTCGGCTGCAGAGTGGCCGAGAGGGTCACTGGCGTTTCTGACGGACGGTCTCAATCTGAGCACGCGGCCGAGCCCAGGCCCTCAATACCCGGGCTGCTGGCAATAACCATGGCAACACGGCAGCCCGGTACAGTCCAATCAATCACCCTGATTACCGCAGAATTAGCACAAACAAACGTTTATTCTTTTCCTCAGCGGAGGCATTGTGATGATGGCAACAGCTTCCCATTCCCCCAGGTTTGCTCCTCCCACTCCCAGTCCACACCGGGCAGCACCCGCTTTGCCTGATGCGTGGTTCTTCTGATTCTCCCCTCCCCCCATGCCCTCTTCCCTCCCCCAAGAATGATGCCGAGAGCAGCGGAGTGGCTGGGTGGTGGCCTGCATCGGGTTCACCAGAAAACCGGGCACACTTCGAGCCACTGACCACCGCCGGGCGCCAGGAGGGAAGGCTAACCTTTAAAAGGTGCCAGAAGCTTCGAATTCCGATGGCCGGGCTGCCTGCATGCTAATTGGCATCTCGGAGCGTTGATCTCTTTGGCGTGAACGGACCACCAGCCCTGCACCCCATCGGCTCTGGGCAGATTCGGCCTGCTGGGAGGGAGATGGGCCAAGGTCACGGGCGTGCTGGCCGACTCGGTCTGTCCTTGCGTGATGTGCACCGGACAGAGACGGTCCGCTGGCGGAGGCCGGAGTCTCCTCGCGGCCTGTCCACTTGCCGGCCTGGTGAGCGGCGAGGACAGCTGGCACTCGGCGGCCCCCAGCCCCTCTCGGGGTCCCCGGCACCGCGCTTCCTCGGCGATTGAAGCAATTAGCCGCCGCGCGGCTGATGTACCCACCGAGGACTGGTGGCCCGCCCGGCACATCTGGGCATTGGAAGTAATTGAAACAGCTGCTCCCGCCCATATGGCAGCGAAAGCTGGTCCTGCCGAGCCTGCTGCCGGGGCTGCGCCAACCCCGGGCAAATTAGCCGTCATTAGTCCCCGGGTCTGACCTGCATCCGCACAGCCCCTAATCAGGACAGCTGGGCGGGCCCCGAGGACCAGGCCCCTTTAAGATTCTAAATGGCATCCCAGGTTAAAAAAAAAGAATAACACACACAAACCCAAATTACAGCCCTCCTCTTTCTTCCTCCTCTCACTCCCCCGCCCGTGCGGAGGGCGGTGTGTGGGAGCTGGGAGAGCAAGCGGCTTCCTGGACGTGTCTGCTGCTCAGTGCCTGCCAGCCAGTGGCCTGCGGCTGTAAATGGCACATCGCCTCATAGTCCACGGGAGCGGGGTGTCCCGTAGTCTTGGTGGCAGGCTCTGAGCCGGGAGGAGCAGGTAATAAAGCACAGATCTGAGAGGTCGCACCCCTTGACCTGGAGGGCAGGGCAGGCAGCTTCCTTCGTGCTGGCTCTTTTGGGGGGACTGCGTTTCCATCTCCAGACCCCAGAGGGAGGGGCCTTCCTCCACACGAACTTCTTGTTTTTATTTATTTATTTGTTAATCCTCCTCCGAGAGTATTTCCCCCTTTGATTTTGAGAGAGAGTGGAAGGAAGAGGGAGAGACAGAGAGAAATGTTGGCCTGAGAGAAACACATCGATTGGTTGCCTTCTGCATGAGCCTGCAAACGAGGTCTATGCCCTTGACCGGAATAGAACCCAGAACCCTTTGTCCTCAGGCCAACGCTCTATCCACGGAGCCAAACCGGCTAGGGCCGTTCATGAGTTTTCATGGTGAGGCACAGATGGGTTACAAGTAATGGCATTTTCTCCCTTTAGTTTAATACTTGAGAAAAATCAATACATAATTCGACATTGTAAATGAGTGCTGATGAGTGTTTTATTTTTCTCTCTGTTTTTCTGCTAATACTAGAGGCCTGGTGCACAGAATTCGTGCAAGAGAGGCCTGCCCTCCCCTGGCTGCCGGCACCAGCTTCCCTCTGGCACCCGGGACCCGGGTTTCCCTCCGACCGCCGGCAGGCACCCGGGACTGGGGCGGCCCGCTTCGTCTGAAAGGTCCTCCTGAAGGACGCCGGTCTGTTAGCATACTGTGCTTTGATCTTTAGAAGAAGAGGCGGGAATGGATGGGGAGGGAAAAAGAACCGGGCGCTGTCTCCTCTTTGGGTTATTTGCGTCTCTGCTATCGCGGTCCCTGTGAAAGGGGCTCTTACGGACCTTTGAGAGGCGCGTCCAGAGGAAGGTGGCGGCCCGGGCTTGGGGCCCTGGGGATTGCAGCGCAGGGGGGTCAGGGCCTTCTGAGGTGCCATCACGGGACCCGCAGCTCCATGCCCGCTCCATGCCGGGCCCTGGGCAGTGGCCTGGGCTGCGAGGCACCCTGCAGGCTGCGGGTGGCTGTGGAGGGCTGTGGACGGAGCGCAGGGCCCGAGCCGGCTGGTTGCTGATCCCTCCTCAGAGCTGACCTGAACGAGTTTCTCACCCCCCACCCCAACCCCCCCCCTTGCTGGCTGAAGGTGGCTGCAATGGCGTTGAGGTCTGAGTCACAGCAAACAGGCCAGAAATCATTATTTTGGCTACCGGGACGCGGAATGTTCTTGGCCTGGGAATTGCTGCTGTGGTTCAGGAGAGGTTTGGCTTCTCTGGGGGCAGTGTAGCGCTTGATGCTGAAGTGGTGGCCCCCAGTGGTCAGGGTGCCCTTGCCCAGGCGGCCTCCGCGTTACCCACTCCTCCTGGCAGGCGTTGCTGCGGTCGCCACGGGGAGCGGGGCCAGAGGTGGTGTCTGGGACACTCCGAGGACAGACGGCCGCCTCCATGAAGGGTGGCGAGGGTCTGAGCATGTGCAGCGGGGACCCTGATAACCACTCTGTGGACACGGCCGTGCGCCGGGGCTGCCCAGGCGGGTGTGCGGGCATCGAAGGGAAGATCCTGCTTCCTCGGGACCCAAGTGGGAAGACGGCCCTCAGAAGCCCCTGCCGGACCATGTGAGCGGTACGGAACCCGAAGACGAGGTACTCCCACCACCCCCAGCTCGGAACAGAAGGTGGGAAGCCAGAGCCGCCTGCTGGGCCCCAGCCGGTACCCTCAGCATCACGGGGCCTCCGTCGCAGCCGGAGCTGGAGTCTGGATGTTGCTCTATTTAATAAAATCTTTTTATTTTTTAAAAATTTATTTTATTTATTTTTTAAAAATGTATTTTATTGATTTTTTACCGAGAGGAAGGGAGAGGGATAGAAAGTCAGAAACATCGATGAGAGAGAGACATTGATCAGCCGCCTCCTGCATGCCCCCTTACTGGAGTTGTGCCCGCAAGCAAGGTACATGCCCCCAACCGGAATCGAACCTGGGACCTTTCAGTCCGAAGGCCGATGCTCTATCCACTGAGCCAAACCTGTCTCGGCTAGTAAAATCTTTTTAAAAGATGAAAAGGATCAGCATCAGGGACAGAGACTATCCTGTGCAGCGATGTAGTTGGTACCGTTTCTCCCACGTCCTCTGTCAGAGCTGACGGGGAAGCAGCAGAGTCGGAAGATGAAATCCCCTGTGGACTTCAGACTCAGCCACGTCTCAAAGCTGGCAGCGCAGAAGGCCTTCCACTGTTCAGAGGCGGACACTACTACAGTTCAGCCGTGCTGGCAACAGCTGTCTTCCCGGGGTGTTCTCACAGCCGAACCCTGGAGCCCTCACCAACATGCGGACTGAATGGAAGATTCTCCCTGGTCAAGGACAGAAGGACTTGGGAACAGTATTCAGAAAACCCAATAACTACACCCCCAGTTAGAATTTCCTGAAATGTCATGTGGACTTGCTCTGTTTGCTCATGTTTGGGGTTAGAATCGAATTGTTTCTGCCCACAGACTGGCCAGAGGCGCAGAGAGGAAGGTGGTCTTTTTATGTGTATTTTTTAAGTCAGTTATAAACTAATGTCGCATGTACCCAAAAATGAGCGAGTTATATTTCTGAGTGAATGAAGAGGCCATACTTTAGACTGCCACATAAGAGCAATGGTCAGACCGCGCTCTCCGCTTTCTTAGAATCTTGTTTGTATTAGCTCTGTTTCCCCTTCATCTTCTTGTTTCTTTCTCTTGACTCCCCTTTTCTTTTTTCCCCTTCTTGTAACACTCCTTGCTTCATACACCCAGTACCAATGTACAGGGAACGTACTTTCCCAGGGAGTTTCCGGACCGACTTCTAATGAGAATCCTTGTTTCCCTGGGGTTACATTATTGGAGACGGAGGGGGGCAGGGAGCTAATCACTGACGGTCATTTACATGTGGTCCCCCAGCCACGCCACCCTGCGCTCTGTGAGATGATGAAAGACTGAGACACATTCTTGCTTTGCTTGTGGCCCTGTCCGCCTCTGTTACAGGCTCTGCCCATAGGGGGCGATGGAGAGACCGCCTGGCTGGTGGAGGAAGGAGGGACTGCACGTTGCGGGTTTGCTTCAGGTCCCTGTCTCTGTTGCTCCAACAATGCAGGTGAAATCTCTAAGGGTATTTGCCTCTAAGGGACTTGATCTTTTTAACATTTACATCTAGGCATGTGATCTACTTCGAATGAATTATCGTGCCTGATGTAAGAGAGGGGTCAAGTTTTCTTCCCTGTCCCTAAAAATATCCTCCTTTTCCTTGTCCAAATGAGTTGTGTTTGCACCATCATCAAAAGACAAGTGGCCATGTGTTTGCACAGCACTGGGGTTTATGTTTGCTTTGAGTAGTTGGGCATGGCTTCGTGTTTCGTTGACTCAATGGTCCCGGTCCGTTCAGCACCTTCTTTTTATTTGGCTTTCCGCCTGGTGTTCCCAGACTTGGCCAGTGAGCGGACCGGACTCCGCAGTAAGTTTAAACTTCAGACACACAAGGAATTATATTGCTTAGTTTCCAGTTGGTAAACAGCTGGTACGTGAGTCTAAGAGTAAGTACAGCCTGTACACTAGTGGGTTTCTACCTGTTCCCGGAGGCTCCCCCAGACCCTCAGTGATGCCATAAAGAATGGTGGCTCAGTTGGTTACAGCAGAGGTTTGCCGCTCTGTTGACTAATGAGTATGCCAACCACTGGGTTAGAGCATCATTCTGATACACCAAGGTTGTGGGTTCAATCCCTGGTCAGGGTAGATACAAGAATCAGCCAATGAGTGCATAGATGGGTAATGCAACAAATCTCTCTCTCTCTCTCTCTCTCTCTCTCTCTCAAATAAAAATAAAATTCTTTTAAGTGATAAGAATTTAGACCATCCAGACAAATCATTTATTCCCTTTTGCTAACTCCCTTTTTATTTAGCAAGTTCTTACAAGGTTATATTTGCCAAAATTCAGACCCTAAAAATGTGTTTCCATAGGCAATGAAGGTACATATTTGAGTTAGAAACCCAAATACCAGTAATACTCTTCTAGCAAAAATCAATTGGAAGAGTGAGCAATATTCTTAGGAATGAGGTAAAAACTTGATTTGGTCAGAAATAAAGATTAACACCAGTTTGCTTTTGTGGGGAAGTTCAATATAATGTTAAATTTACCCTTTCAACATTTCTCTTGGGCTCCAACAGAGGGCTTTGGAATAAGAGTTTTTAATTTTAAATATATTTGTACTAGAGGCCTGGTGCATGATGGCTGGGGCCGGTCTCTCAGCTTGGACTGCGCCCTCTCTCAGTCCAGGAGCCCTCAGGCCATGTCCCAGAGGTGGGAGGGGCTCCCACCACGGCTGCTGCACTAGCCAGCCCTGAGCCCGGCTTCACCTACCAGCAGGGGACAGCTCCTGCATTGAGCATCTGCCCCCTGGTGGTCAGTGCATGTTGTAGTGACCAGTCATTCTGCTGTTTGGTCAATTTGCATATTAGCCTTTTATTATATAGGATTGATTTCAGAGAGGAAGGGAGAGGGAGAGAGAGATAGAAACATCAATGATGAGAGAAAATCATCAATTGGCTGCCTACTGCACGCCCCACACCAGGGATGGAGCCTGCAACTGGGGCATGTGCCCTGACTGGAAATCGAACCCTGACCTCCTGCTTCCTAGGTCGATGCTCAACTGCTGAGCCATGCCAGCTGGGTAAGAGCTGTTAATTTTAACAGCAAGCACCATTGTCCTGCTTTCCAGCTTGGCGAAGTTCAGTATTCTGGACGTTGACAATGCCACAAATTCACTATTTTCAGCTGCACTGTAGGATCAAGACAGAGGGAGGCGTCTCTAAATGTAATTTATATATTTTTTAAATGGTGTATTGTCTCATCTAATAAACATTTTAAAAAAAGCCGTGCAGACAAAGTCTTCTAAGAAATACCCCTGACAGTAGACATCCCTCACTTCCGGACCCTCTCTCTTACAGAGCTGTGTTAAAAAATAAACAAGAACTCCCATCGGCCCATCTTCTGGAAAGTCCCAGTTCATAGAAAATACATACACTACTCTGACTTTTAAATGTCGCCCGGCTTTGGAAATCTATACGACATCCACTTTTGCCAAAAAAAAAAAAAATCAATCTTGAGTTATGATTTGATTAGCAGAAAATTGCCGTCACATTTGTTTCTACATTTGTCTACCTCATGTCCTTTTCAGTCATAGGCTGGCGGAGGCAGAGCTTCCTTAAAAACTCCCCAAGAAAGCCGATGACATTAAAATGTCCTTTGATGCTCTTTCAGGAGGCAGTGAATATTAACAGTTATGGTGACCCCGCTCCCTAATGTGTCTCTGCAGGATCAATAGCAGTTAAGTGCCACTGTTTTACAATTAAAAAGGGGATCATTTTAAATTTAAACGCTCCTCGCTAATTTTCTTCTTGGCACTTAATGGCGTAATTCATTTTTGAAAAACCTCATTGGGAGAACGTAGGCACCTTCTCCTTTCTTCCTTTCTCTTTTTCTTTGGTGGCACCCGAGCCAGGGGCAACTCTTAGCACCTTTTGCTGCTTCTGAGCTGATCCATCGCATCATATCTTCCTATGGGAGCGGCGACAGTGTGTGGACAGGTTCAAGCTCGGGCTGATGAGAGGACACCGTCTTCTCGCGGCCACATGCAAGTCCCGGCGTGGATGGCAGACCCCCTCCCCCCCCCCAGCAAGGTTATAGCCAACAGCTGTGGTTGTGAGCTTGAACTCTGGTCCAAACACGTGGCCCCGCGTGCCTGAGTGACACAGGCTGCAGGTAAACACAGCTTGACTGATCGGGTGTGTGTAACTGAGGAGGATGGAAACCCATGAGAAGGTTGTCAGCATCTTGACCACGCCCTCACTTTGCTGGTGGCATCGGCTCTAAAATAAAGACTCGGCTTGTCTTCCCAGTCAGGGAAGCAGAGTCCCAGCTTTCCTTCTCCGGTCTGTCTTTTCCAATCATTCGCCGCCTCCACTGGGGTTCACTGAACCTGGGGAGCATAAGGCGCCCTGGGGCTGGGTATGCCTAGACCGTGCCGGCTCCCATATCTTCCTTAAGCTGCCAGCCGGGCGTCCATAAAATGTGCACCCAAACAGGCCTGGGCAGCCATTGCAATTCTCCGTAAAAACGGTTCCGCAGCCCCGTGTTCGTGCTCTTTCTTGGGGACTTGCCGCCTGCAGTCTGGTTTTTTGCCCATCTTGCCTTTATGCTCCCGTTTGTTTGTTTGCTTCTCCCGCTTCTGCTTGCCTGCTCGTGCCCCATTAGGAAGCCGGGCGGGTGCGGGACAGGTGGCCGGAGCAGCGCGTACATATTTCCAGCACCTAATTGGCGAGCATTAGGCGGAAGATGTCATTCAGATCCTATCTCCTTGATGTGGAGGAGGGCTCGGCTCTGCTCTCTCCACAGCGATGCTTTCCGGCTCCCAATTACAATGGTAACAGACGCATCGAGTTACTTACACAGTGTGTCCCCGGGGGAAGCACTCAATATAGATCCACTTTGGGGTACGGCTCATGTCTGCGCACGGAATTTACATGATCTCCAGGCAAAGGAGAGAGAGAGTCTGTATTTGTAGTCAATGCTTGAAGCTCAGAAGACTATATTAATGCATTTAGCATCCTGGGGGGAGGGGAGGTCTTGTTTTACTTTTTTATTATTTTTTAATATATATTTTTATTGATTTCAGAGAGTAGGAGAGAGGGGGAGAGAGCTAGAACATCAATGATGAGAAAGCACCCTTGATTGGCTGCCTCCTGCACATCCTTTATTGGGGTTTAAGCCCGCAGCTCAGGCATACGCTCTTGACCGGAAAGGAGCCCGGGAACCGTCAGTCCCCAGCCTGTCTATCCCCACTGAGCCAAACGTCTCCTCCATCTTTTCGCTGGTCCTCGTCCTTCCTGAGCGGACAGGCCTGATGATAATTTACAGATGGAGGCACGGACCTCAGAGAGCTTGGTCACTCAGCTTATGTGTTATTGCAAATGCGCTGCAGGCTGAGACAGCCTCACCCCCAAACCTCAGCCTTCACCACAGCACCCCTCACAGCCATGGCAACTGCTCCAGGCTTCACAGTGCGTCTCAGACTTAAATCCAGAAACAAACTCACCAGCATTTGTAAGAAAACACTCCCAGGATTCAAGTGATTAAAACAAAACAAAACAGGATGATCCAAGGTCTGTGGCATGCAAAATTCTCAAGTTAGACCTTTTAGGAAACTGTTTAACCCTTTGTTAGTTTATTACAGCACTAGAGGCTCGATGCACAGAATTCGTGCAAGGGGCTCAGGCCTTGCAGCCCCACCTCTGTCCGGAAGGTCGTCCGGAAGGTCGTCCAGACCATAGTGCTGCTGTTTGGTCTAATGAGCGTGTTCGCTTTGTGTTCTACAGGACGCCTGTCACCAACAACCAGCCGCTGAGTGAAGATTCCGTGAAACTGATTGCATGGGTCATTTTTCTAAATATAAATTTTTGGCTGAAGGCGAATGTTTCTGCGAGGAAGCAGGATAAACAGGGGCACGTGCATCTGCTGTTTGGGTTTGGAATCAATGCAGTATTAAGGCCAGTGTTCGCTGACAGTGTAACTAATTTTTACAAGGAAGTCCGTCTTTATTTCGGATGCCTGTCTGCAAAAATAACAGCCAAGGAGGAGGCACATTTCTGAATATGGCCATCTTTTTATGGAGCACTGGCTTTAATTTTTTGAAAATATATATTTTATTGATTTTTTACAGAGAGGAAGGGAGAGGGATAGAGAGTTAGAAACTTCGATGAGAGAGAGACATCAATCACCTGCCTCCCGCACACCCCCCACTGGGCATGTGCCCACAACAAGGCACATGCCTCCGACTGGAATCAAACCTGGGACCCTTCAGTCTGCAGGCCAACTCTCTATCCACTGAGCCAAACCGGTTTCAGCTGTCTCTGATTTTTAAAAACTCTTCTGTATATGAAATTCTTGTTTTGGCTTGATTGCTTCTCTTCTTCTTCTTCTTTTTTTTTTTGTTCTTTTCTCTTTCCCAAACTCCCTCTAGTTCATCCTGTTTTTCTTTCTTCCCTTTTTATTCTTTTTTTTAAAAAATGTACTAAAACCCAATTCCCTCCTTGCATTCCGTTTTCCTCTTTTACCAGAGGTCTCTGTATTAAGGGGCAGAAATGACTCTGGTCTCAGCACAGCCAGGGTTCATGAAGGCGGGTCACGTGTGTGTCCATTCACTTAAATGAAACTCGAGTCCAAGGGGGATGTTGTCACCCAACTGGTCCATCCTGTAACCCAAGCCCTGACTCAGAGGACCCGGCCGGGCGCCTGCCTAGCACACGGGCAGCTCGGATCCAGGGATGCGCCGGCCCAACACGCCAGGGACAGCACAATTAGCCGCGACAGCAGGTGCTGCCTGCGCCCGCCACGTTACACTCCTCACATTTCATGTAATGTTCTCCCTTTTCAATTAGCCAGGCTGGCTGCCCGCACTCCCCCGCGCTGCCTGTGTGGTTACGGGGAATGGGGAGCCGGTGGCACTGGTAACTGCGATTCCGCTGAGCACAGCATCCACGCGCCCGGGGGTGACAGTGTGGCTTACAACCTCTCATTAGGCATAATTTATTCCAGATGCTGTGGGTGAAGCCAATCGGTGCTGTGACTTCCCTTTCTGTTGATGTTTAAAGGAGAGATGAGGAAACGCTGCTATAAATAGCTCCAGCACCTTCCGCTGTGTGTGTCCCTTTACTCCTAGGGGCCTGGGCATGGAGGACCAGAGAGGGGCTGAGTCTGAGCTTTCCCCACGCTGTCCTCCTTTAAAGAAGCTGCAGGTGCCCTGGCTGCTCTGTGCATTCTAATCCCCACTCCTCCTCACCTCTGCAAGAAACAGTACCTCTCCACGTCATCCCTGTGGCAATTACTCTTTTATTTATATACTGGGAGCCCGTTGCATGAAGATTCATGCAATAATAGGCCTTGCTTCCCCTGGCTTTGCTCCTGGCAGCCTGGGAACCTGCCAGTCCTGGCTTCAGGCTGGAGCACTGTTCCTGTAGTTCCCTCCACCCCCCCACCCTCTCCCTCATAGCAGGCATCCTACCTTGATCAGCCGCTCTGTGCCTGCATATGCAAATCAACACACCATATTTGTTAGGTTAATTTGCATCCTCACTTCTGATGGGCTGATGGGCGTCACGGAGGTACGGTCAGTTTGCATGCTTCTCTTTTACTAGTGTAGATATAAAAAGCTAAATGTGACCAGTAGATATGAGGCACAGTGACCACTAGGGGGAAGACGCTTAATGCAGGAGCTGCCATGACCCACGCTGGCCATTTAAAAATAAATGGCACCACGGCCCTGGCAACGTGGCTAACAAACCAACACTGGGCTTCCCCTAAGTGGGACACAGGTCCTGCCACTACCCCACCAAATTGCAGCCAGTGCTGCCAAGACCCCATGGCACAAAATGCAGTCCACAGCCCAGCCCAGCCCAGTCCGGACAGTCACTGTGGGTGCCAGGTAATGACATCATGTAGCAACACCTGGCTTCCGCTCCTTAGTGACTAGCCTTCTTGGAGTTTCTTCAGCCCAGGAGCCCAACTTGCTTTATAGCCAGATGTAAATATTTTTACAGTTTCACCAAATGTTCGTGAAGTGTTTTCACATGTCTCATCTCATTTGATCCTCACAGAAGTGCTGGAGTAAGCAGATAGGAGACTTTTCTTTTCATTAACCAGAAAACAGAGATTTAGAAAGTTTAGAAACTTGACCTGACTGAAAAGAAGTAAGAAATGGTGTAACTTGAAAATGACTTCAGGTTTTCTCGCTGTGCAGAGTATGGTTAGACACTGCTGCACTTAAAATATTTTACCCTTTCTTCTCCCTGGGTGATCTACAATAATAGTCTGCTTTGTGTTGATATTTACTGCTGTGTTACTGACAGTTACCTGAAAAGGAAATTGGGATGCTTCACTGGGCTGGAAAAGTTTAGTTAAATCAGAAAACAGGTCTAATCAAGCAAGTTCATTCTATATCTATAAAAGGCTAAGTTGATTTGCACATGCATGATACATGTACTAGTAAAGCTTTCGCTGGCACCAATCACACGAGTGTGTTTCGATCTGTCATTGACAATCGCGAATTTGGTTGACACTTCTCTTATAGAGAAAGGGTAAAAAGTGATATGAAAATACACCTTCTAATTAATTTTCTTTCAGTATGCATGAATTCGTGCACTGGGACACTAGTCTATAATAATAAAAGCATAATATGCTAATTAGACTGGACATCCTTCTGAAAGACTTTCCGGATATCCTTCCAGACAAAGCCGGGGCTGTGAGGGCCGAGGTGGCTGCCATGGTGGGCAGGGATTGAGGGGCAGACATGAATTTCGTGCATTGGGCCTATAGTATTTCCATAGAGGGGCTGCCCTCCCCGTGGGCATAAATGGATCAACCAACCAACCAGCAAACACAAAAAAGAAATGCTATGACCTCGGGACAGCTGCCAGGGGAACAGCGTCCACCAGGGTCACCTCTGCGTCCTCTGGACCCACAGAGTGTCTGCATGGGGTGAAGGTCTCTGCTCTGGCTAGACTCCCTGCTATGTCCCCGTCAACTGGCAGGGGCAGCCATCAGTATTTCTGTAGTTGCCACGCTTCCTCGTTGGCATCGCTGAGATCCAGTCGTGGGCTAGCTCTGCCAACACAGCTTTCCTCGCTTCTTTGTGGGGATCCTCCTTTGCATATGTATAAGACCCTTTGGGGCTGCTTCGTGCAGACGGACTGAGGTAACCGGCAGAGCGAGGCTCTCTGCTGCCGTTCTCCCCAGACGATCAAGCCGTCCGTGGAGCCTGGGCAGGTCCTGATGAAATAGATGCTGGCTGCTGACGCGTCCAATTTGGCTGCGCTCCTCTGTGTCACCGGAGCAGGCTTGTCCAAGATTGAGATATTTGCAAACTGTCATCTTTCATAAATATCTGCCTTGAGTGACAGGCACTCCCCGCCATGCTGCTCTTTGAAATGCACCTGGCAGGCTCCTCGCCCGAGAAATTTCATTGCTCGTGATGTGTGATTAGCAGAGGGACGCTTCCTCCTTCCCGGCCTGTCCCTTCTCTCCCCCGCCTCCCTTCCCACCTGCCCTTGACCTTCCCCCTTTCCTGACCCCCCATCTCCTCTGGGAAAGGCCAGAGTCATAGTTCTAAAAGGCTAAAGACAGCACATTTGTCGGAGGTGTGATGATGCGAACTCCAAAAATATTCCATTCAGCTTGCCAAAATGACCATGAATTACGGTCAAAAGCTTGCCAATGCTTCTCAGATGAATGTAACCTCCTCTCAAGTAAGTCCTCTAAAATCGTTAGAATGTCCCTCAGCACGTCAAAATGCTTCCAGGAATGGGGACTGTCTTTTTAAATGTCCTTTTGGCTCCAGTCTCCAACAGAAATGGAAACGGCATGTTAGTGCCAATATCGATGGTCATTTTCATAATCTCTGTGGCGGTGGTGGTGTTTCTTTTTATAGGATTGATGTAAGAGACCCCCATAGCAGCCAACACAGCTACAGCACGATGAATCAATATGCTTGCACATAAACGCTGAGATTATACAAACACTGAGATATCGAACTCAGATCTGGAACTGGAAAAGGATCATGGCCCGAAATGGAATTGGACCTTTATTAGACCAGAGTCTGGAGAGATTACCGGCCGATCTGACATTCTCAGTTCCTAGGATATCTGATGATATTTTCCAAGCATAATTCGTCTGAAAGAGGCTTACTATGTCAATGTGAGATTATTTTCTAATATATTTAGATTGGATAAATGATTATCAGTAGGATTAAGAGAAATTCTAAGTTTCAATAGAAACCTGGTAGATTTTTAATTTAGCATCTAAAACCTTTAATAATCTTATTTTGCTATGAAATTTTGCAATGTTTCAATTTATTATCAACTGAAAATTAATTTAGATCTAGTGCTTAATAAATAAATCGTCTCTCAAGGTGATATGAAAATGGCAAGGTTGTATTATAGAAACAAAAATACAGTTAGGTAAGTGTACCAAGTCATACTGCCTTATCATTTATGATTTTCAGTGCAAAATTATGTTCCAAAGTAATGTGATATAATATAATAGAGTACTATCACTATGCTAACTATAGTATACTATAATATACAATATTCTCTGTGCTGCCTTCAGTTTTTCTAGAAATGTTTCCTGCGCTACATAAAAATTTTAGGACTTATATAGCGTGATTAGCATATAATTAATATAAATTTATGTAAATAATTCTTACAATGTGCATTTTAAAATTTATTTTCTAAAGCTTTACAGTTTTCATTAGATATGCTTATATTTTTATTTTATGGGCTATTCAGTATTTTAATTACATTATGACACATAATAGGCAATGATGGGTTTAGAATGAGCAGTTGATGGAAACTTAAGGAGTCTTTCATTTGATCTCAGAAATATAATGTAACCATGCTTGGCAGATAGAAATTATGAATATCACCAGAGAAGAAAACTTCATAAATATGAATTAATTTTCACATATCTCATTGTTTATAGAGATATTTTATCATATTCAATTAAAATCTCCATATTAACACATCATTTCCTTTCTGTTAGTTCTGCTCATACAAGAGAACACCAGCGAGATTGCAAACATTCAGTTGCATTCAGTGGGCGGATTTTGGAGTTTCAATTATGTATCAATCATCGAACGATTCTAAGCGCTGTCACAAATTTTATCTCAGATACCAGAGGCCCGATGCACGAACTCGTGCAGGAGTCGGCCTGCCTTCCCCCTGCTGCTGCACCGGATTTCCTCTGGCACCCGGACCTGGGCTTTCCTCGCAGCTCTGGCTTTGTCTGGAAGGATCTTCCGTCTAATTAGCATAGTGTGCTTTTATTCCTATAGATGCTTCAGCACCATGGAAAGGAAGTGCTCCCATCCCATTCTGCAGATGTTTAAACTCGGCCTCGGACACTTTAAGAAACTGGCCTGCCCGCGGCTGGCAGTGGAGGTGGGCGCTTGAGCTGGCCCTCCTTACACACACTCTGCTTTCACAATTGTCGGCCCAACTCATTTCTGGTTTGCTCTTTAGGAATTAGCCGTCCTGACTGGGCTCCTCAGCTCAGTGCAGAAATCCAGAGGCCCAGCAATTCCAAATTGCACATATATGTATCATTTTCCTTTTTATGAAACTTGAGGCTTTCTAAAGCCTGTAGAATGTTTTTAAGACTATTTTTTAAATACATTTTTATTGATTTTAGGGAAGAAAGGAGAGGGAGAAAGAGAGCTACAAACATCGATGATGGAAGAGAATCATTGGTCGGCTGCCTCCTGCACACCCCACACTGGGGATGGAGCCCACAACCTGGGCATGTGCCCTGACTGGGAATCAAAACGACACCCTGCTCACTGAGCCAACCAGCTAGGGAAAGACTATTTTTTAAGAGCAATTTTAGGTTTTTAGCAAAACGGAGCAGAAAGAGCGGAGAGTTCCTGTACAGTCGCTTCCCCCACTGTCAACATCCCCATCAGGGCAGGACAGTTATTACAAGTGACGAACCGACTTTGACACATAATCATCCGAAGTCCATAGCTGACAGTCGGGCTCGCTCTTGCTGCTGCACCTTCTATTGATTTGGACAACTATGTCATGACACGCATTCGCCATTATAGAGTAGGCTGTTACAGGGTATCATCCAGAGAACCGTTACTGCACTGAACAGTCTCTGTGCTCTGCCTGTCACCCCGCCCCTCCCCACCCCCGCCGTCACCGATCTTCGTTTTGCCTCCATAGTTTTAGCCTTCCCCAGAAGGTCATCTAGTTGCAGTCATGTCGTATGCAGCCTTTCCACAGGCAGCCAGTGCATGGTTTCTCTCTTCGGGAATTTGTTGGAGGTTTGAAGGCTCCGGAATACAGCTTTTTGCTACATCCCTGAGACCCCGAGGATGCCAGACATGAACACAATCTTTCTGTGATGTGCTGGAACTGGCTTATTGATCAGCATTCCTCACTCATGGGCATATGTGACCAGTTATACCACCAGTCCTGACCAGTTTGGCTCAGTGGATAGAGTGTCTGCCTTTGGACTGAAGGGTCCTGGTTTAATTCCCGTGAAGGGCACGTGCCTCGGTGGCAGGCTCCTCCCTGGCCCGGGTCTGGTCAGAGCGCATGCAGGTGGCAGCCATCGATGTGTTTCTCTCACATTGGATATTTCTCTCTGTCTTTCCCTTTCTCTTCTGCGCTCTCTACAGATCAATGGAAAAATATTCTCAGGTGAGGATTTTAAAACACACACACAAAAAAAACACAAAACTCAAACAAAAATTACAGCCCAGCTCTACGCCAGAGTGGACACAGGGAAAAGACAGCTCTTGGCTCTGAGGAGCTTACAGGACAGCGCGTTTTCTTTTGTCCTCTGTCCTCAGTCTTTAAAAGACTTGAATTCTGGAACCACCTGACAGCAGGTGTGACAGGAGGCGAGGGCCGCTGGACCAGCATGCTCACAGCGCGCTTCCTCTGTGCGCTCACCTCTGTCAAGTAGAACTTTGCATGTTTATTTCGCAAGGGGGACCTTTGACATGTCACCCGCATTCGGACTGGATGAATGACTCCACGGCCAGATGTATCCTGACTCCCGCCAAGGAATTTTTAAGGCCCATGACGTGTATGAGGGCTGTGACCTTTGGTGTGATTTTAGGAGTCAAAGGTCCTTGAAGACACACTGCTTCTGCCTTTGTGTGGCTTTCTGTGGCACCAAAGTAAATTTCCAGCGTCTGGCCTGAAGGAGCAGAGAGGCCAGATGAAACGTAAGGTCCTTTCTTGCTTTCCATGTTGAGATGTAAACTTGTCTATTGTTTATTTTTCTTACCTAAAACCTCGTGGATTCTCTTCTTTTCTTACTAACCCTCTTCTAACCGGGCCCCCTCCTTCGGTGTTGGTTTGGAGGTGAATGGGCCACTCTACTAGGGCGGGGTCCGTGGCACTTTTTAAAACCAGACATGTTAGTGAGATTCTGGGCATCCACCCTATCTCTGCACATGTAGGGGCACATTTCAAGTCTTAACCCTGCTTCCCTAGCACGTAAACTCGACATACACGAGGACCCGCCGATGCCATTTCTCCTCCAGGTCCATGAGAGGCGGACGGTTGACTAGGAACTAAATTCAGCATCACAGGTGGCATTTCTGGCCCTTGGATCTCACAGAAAGGGACTGCCCGGTCCATGAAGAGGGGAGCGAGTCCCGGGAATATTAAATGCCAGGCAACACTTGATCCATTTGCCATGGTGAGCCCTGAACCTTCATTTCGCGTTTCTTTTGTATTTTTTCTGGGTGTTTTTTTTTTCCCTTCACTTGGGATGAAAATAAACATAAAAACAGGGGATACAGATATAATGTAATATTTTTCTAATGTTTTCAATTAAGCAGCAGCTGCTGTTACCAAGCTGTCATCTCTGTTGCTATGCGGGTTCTGTGTGCGTGCCAGTGCGGGACCGGTTGCTTTAATACACTCATCCTGTCGCCGGGCTGTTCTATGGAACCTGTTAATATTGTGCGTCTCCCGGGGTTCACAGAGAGGCACCGTCCTCTTCGGTGAACCCATGTGGGTTGGGGACTCCAGATCCCTTTGTCTGAAACTAGTTAAGAACCGCAGGAGTCAGCTCAAACCTCCAGGACAAAGAGAATCCAAGATTCAAGAATCTGTTGGTTTTCTTTTTTTTGAGGTGGAATCTATTGTGATTTCTTGGTTGCCCCCTTGTAACTGAGCAAAACCTCGTCCAAAGACATGCAGAGTCAAGCGAGTACACGCCATTGATCACGTGTGCGAGAGCAGATACTTCAAGATGCGCGGGCTGGCCCTCTAGCTGAGCCTCCCAGAGCAGAATTGAAGAGTTAAGCCTCATAGACCTAGCTCTCGGCACACCTCTGGCATTCCAGAAGGCTTGGAAAAGACCTTTGCCGAACGAATGAATTTATTCCATGAACATTGTATTCATGGGCCCAGTCTTTGAGCTCCAAGCTCCTGCCTTTTCGTGTGGACTTGCGGAATTCCAAGCAGCAAGAGGCTGCTTCCATGAACCGATAGTCGTCTTCACTTGGCCTGGGCTTGTTTGACTCTGCAGATCAAAAAGAAATGAGGTTTATACCTTGCACATCCCACAGGGAAGTGAGTCTCTTTGGGTATCAAGGGTACTACGCAAGCACTACGGTTTTAGTATCTGTTACCTGTCCATTCTGCCATGTACCTGAACAAACCGATTTAGACAGAACTGGGAATAAGCTACTGGGGAATAAGAACAGGATGGACGTCATACTTAATGTCACTTTGGGGCCAGGTTGCCATTTCTTGGACAACAAGAGTAACTTCTTCTTCTCCTTCTCCTCCTCCTCCTCCTCCTCCTCCTCCTCT
>PVJN01016529.1:0-42238 GCA_004026805.1 Lasiurus borealis
GACAGGTTTCTTAACGGTTAGCATAAGAAATACATAGATAGACATATACAGTATAATCAGTAACTTAATTGAAGAAAAAATTATGTTTATCCCACAAAACAGTATATAAGCATGCTCTATTATTATATTCTGAAAAATAATAAAATAAAGGATGCTTGCTCTCATCACATTTCTACACGTGAAAGACACAGGCATAGGTATGGAGCAGAACCCATTGCGATACAAGAACAGGTTTCAAAACCAATGTATTAACTAGAATCTTTTATTCAGAAAAAATGTGTTTACAACTGATTTACTAGAAGACAAAAGTACTCACTCTTAATAACCTAATGTCACAGAAGTAACTTGAAAAATATGAAGCAATATTGGAATTTACTAAGATCTTGGAAAGGGCGACTCGTTTTGATGCTGGTTAAATACATTCAAATTCTCCATTCCCAAAGCAAATTCACCTTTTCCCCTCTGATCCTGCCATGACCCAAACCCTGACCCCTCATGCTAAAAACCTAACCCTAACCACAGCCCTAGCCTCAGCCCTAGCCTTCACCTCTGACCCTTGACCGCCACTTTCATTTATATTTTTAAAAGTGTATAGAATCCGTAGCTGGTATTGCTCACTGGTTAGAGCATCGGCTTAGCACACATACACTCACTCACTCGCTGCTCTCTAGTTAAAAGAGGCACTAAGGAACATTAGGCAGGGTGGTTGGTCACCTTAAAGTAACCTCAGTGCAGCTGCCTATGGACCCTCCCTTTGCAGGGCTGGGGTGGGAAGAATTGAAGAACCCAGAGCCGTGACTTCGGTGGATCGAGGGACAGAATGATTTCCGCCATGGACAGACTCCAGATTTTGTATTTCTTTCTTTCTTTCTTTTTCTTTCTTTTTTTTTTTTTTCTGGTTAGAATTTGTTATCCAAGGCTTCAGCTGTAATTTCAGCACCATGGCCAGAGACACCGTGTGTTATTCCTTCAATGGCCACAGGAGGACAGCAGAAGATCACTTTTTCTCAGGAATTGGCTGACTAGGACTCAAATTTCGGACCCTTGGGATACGGGCCATATGTTCTTACTGCCGAGCAACACTTGCCAGGCCTAACTCCACACTTTATACATACCTTAGCACATTGATTGCTAACAGACCGAGCCTCCACACCTTGGGTGTGCTTCCAGACAGACTGTAAGATGGGATCACACTGACACAGTACTATGCTCCCGAATGCTGCTGTTCAGCCTCAGAATATGCTCATATTGTTTACTTATATAATTTCCATGTGTGTGTTTTAAATACATATTTCCTCTGTTTCTCTTACTTTTTGTTCATTTCGATGCTTGTGAAATATACTTCAATATATTTTTAAAACTTTGGGGTGGTTTTCCAATTCTCTTTGGGTAATGAACTCCATGGCTGTTCATTATGGGGTGGTGGCATGTGTTTTTTATAGCTTGAGTTTTGTTCAGCAACCATTTATTAAGCTTCAGACAGATTTGTGTGTTTTTTTGAGGCTTAAATTTTTAAAATAACTTGAGGGCAGTCACTATCCTTTCTAATTTTTCTATTGAGTGATTCATGTATTAAGTCTCTGCACTCTGGTCAGAAAGGAAATATTTAAGAGCCAGTGAGAACTGCAGTGGTTGTTCAGGAGGAGATTGAGCTATAATGGCTGCTGTTTCCAAACTCTCAGGATATGTATCAATTGGTTGGTGCTGAACAAAAGAATCAAGAACAATTTTATGACATATTGCAGTCTTTCTTTTAAAAAACATACTCTCTCAATACCCCTGGAAATACCTTCTGAAAATGCACATCCTAAAATCCTAATGGCCACTTTAGGGGACATTCTGAAGAATGACTGCCTTGTAAGCTTCAAAAGTGTGAAGATCATAAACGTAGAGAAAACTGGGGACTGTGATAGGCTGAAGGGCACTGTAACTCTCAACACATCAGTGCAGCTGGTGATAGGAGAGGGGATTCTTTTGCAGCTTATACTGTGGCTGGGAGATTCATGAAATCGTCATCGGGTGTGGCAATTAGAAGGAAGTGAAGCATCTGTGTTGGATCTTTGGGTTGTGACTGATGTAGCAGGAGAATTCTGAATCTGAAACACTACAAAAGGAGTAGAGAAGTCACTGTGCCCTGTACTGGCTGCCTCGTTAGAGGGGTCTCTGCAGTACGGAAGGTCTCAGTAATGGCAGCTTGCAGTGTACGGAGTGTGTTACTTAAGCCGGCCTCTCACCAGCACCTCGCTGTAAGGACTGGATGCCTCAGTAATGGCGACTTGCAGGGTACCCACTGAGGAAACCAGAGTGGGCTCCACATAACTGCCTGCCTCGAGGAGGGCGCCTCCAAACTGCTGGCTTGCTCTGTAGAGGCAGTCTACAGCTGCCTGCCTGCCAGGTTAAAGGACATGGCTCCCTACTGGCTGTCTTGTTAGTGGGGGCCTCCGCTTTATGGAAGGTCTCTATAATGGTAGCATCTCGGGAGAACACTCCACACCTCGAAGTTCTCCACACCTGGCTGTACAAACTGGCTGCCTTAATAATGGCGGCTGCAAGGTTCCCACTGCTACAATTTTCGCAGCCTCCAGCATGCTGGCTGTGTAAAAGAGCACTTTCCACACTGCCTGCCTTGTTAACTGTGCTTTCCTGTTACTGACAGCTTCAATAATGGCACCACTAGGATACTGACTGACACAGTGAATGGACAGGTTCTCAATGTCATTGCAGCAGCCACGGCCCCTCTTACCAGGGCTGGGGCGGGAAGGATTGCAAAGTCCAGACCAGTAACATCAGTACATTCAGGGAAGGAATGATTACCACCCTGGACTGACTCCATGATTTTGAGGGCTCTTCTTTCTTTTAGGTTTTTGTTTTTTCACTTGTTGGGAGGTAGAATTATTTGTGATGTTCACAGGACATGATCTGGAATTTCAGCACCACAGACAGAAGCACATAGTGCTATTTCTTGAATGCCCACAAGAGTAAACTAGTAATTAGTAATCAAGTACCTTGTAACCAGGCAACTAGTAACCTGGCAACCAGGGTAAAGGCCCTGTGCACCGTACTAGCTGCCTCGTTAGCAGAGGGTTCCTTCCGTACGGAAGGTCTCAGTAATGGCGGCCGGCAGCATACGGCTTGCGTCTCTTAAGCTGGCCTCTCGCGAGCAAGCCCAGTCTCACGCGACTGAGCACCTGGCTGTACGGACTGGCTGCCTCAATAATGGCTACCTGCACGGTGCCCAGAGCCGAAACACGAAAGAGCTCCGTATAACTGCCTGCCTCTAGGACCGCGGGTGCCAGTCCCCTGCCAGCCTCGGTAGCGGCGGCCTGCAGCTGCCTGCATGCCAGGGTAAAGGCCCCGTGCACCGTACTAGCTGCCTCGTTAGCAGAGGCCTCCTTCCGTACGGAAGGTCTCAGTAATGGCGGCCGGCAGCGTACGGCTTGCGTCACTTAAGCTGGCCTCTCGCGAGCAAGCACAGTCTCGCGCGACTGGGCACCTGGCTGTACGGACTGGCTGCCTCAATAATGGCAGTCTGCACAGTACCATAGGCCCCAACAAGAGAGGGCTTCGTATGACTGCCTGCCTCTGGGACCGCGGCTGCCAACCTCCTGCCTACCTTGGTAGAGGTAGCCTGCAGTTTCCTGCCTGCCAGGGTAAAGGCCCCGTGCAACGTACTAGCTGCCTCAGAAAGTCTCGATAATGGTGGACGGCTGCTTAAGGCTTTGGGGCATTTTTTGTGGTTAAAAATTTTGGTGGTGGTCACGGGGCGTTCTCTCTAATTGCATCACCATGGACAGAGGCACCACGCCTTATTCCTTAAATGGCCACTCGAGGGCAGCACAGGATTATTTTTTGTGCAGGAAATGGCTGACAGCGTCCCTTAAGGACTAACATAATAAATACAAAGATCCATACACATATTCAGTATAATATTAAGTGAGTTAAAGAAAAAATATAAGTGTTTATCCCCCAAACCAGTTTATAACTTTATATCCTCAAAAATCACAAAACAAAGGATGCTTACTCTTAGCATGTTTCTACAGGATTATTTTAGTTTTCATTCTGAAAGACACAGGCCTATGTATTGAGCAAAACCCCTTTCGATACAAGTCCAGGGTTCAAAACCAATGGGTTCCAAAACCAAAGTGTTAACTAGAAACTTTTATTCAGAAAAAAGTGTTTATAACTATTTTATTCAAGAACACAAAAGTACTCAATCTTAATAACCTAATATCACAGAAGTAACTTGAAAAATCTAAACCAATACTGGAATTCACTAAAATACTGGAAAGGCCGATTCATTTTGATGCTGCTAGAATACATTCAAATTCTCCATTTCCAAAGCAAATTCACATTTCCTACCTCTAACCCTGGCCATGACTCAGACCCTGACGCCTTACTCTCACCCTCACTCTAAAACCCTAACACCAACCACAGCCCTAGCCTCAGCCCTAGCCTTGACCTCTGACCCTTGACTGCCACTCCAATTTATATTTTTAAAAGTGAATATAACCCGTAGCTGGTGTTGCTAGCTGATTAAAGCATTGGCTTGCCAGGGATACACTCACTCACTACTCTCTAGTTAAAAGAGGCACTAAGGAACATTAGGTGGGGTGGTGGGTCACCTTAAAGGAATTTCAGTGCAGCAGCCTCCAGAACCTTCCTTTGCAAAGCTGGGGTGGGAATCCAGAGCTATTACTTAGGTGGATCCAAGGACAGAATGATTTCAGCCATGATGATTTTGGAAGAATTTTTTTTTTTTAATTCTGGGTAGAATATTTGGTCCTGTTGCAGGGCTTTAGCTGTAATTTCAGCACCATGGTCAGAGACACCGCATTTTTCTCTAGATGGCCACAGGAGGGCAGCAGAGGATCACTTTTCCCGCAGGAATTCGCTGACTGGCACTCAAACTCAGAACGTTTGGGGTAAGGGCCACAAGTTCTTACCGCCAAGCAACTCTCGACAGGCCAAAGTCCCACTCTTTATACCTTAGCACATTCATTGCTGACAGATCGAGACTCGACACCTTGGGTCTGCTTCCAGAGAGACGGTAAGATAGGATGCACAGATCAGGTAAACGGACACAGTAGTGTGCTCCAGAATGCTGCTGTTCAGCCTCAGGATATGCTCATATTTTTTTTACTTATATAATTTCCATGTGTGTGTTTTAAATACATGTTTCCTCTGTTTCTCTTATTTTTTTTCATTTCTATGCTTGTGAAATATACTTAAATTTATTATTAAAACGTTGGTGTGGTTTTCCAACTCCTTTGGGGTATTGAACACCATGGCTATTCATTATGGGGTGCCAGATGTGTTTATTTTTATAGCTTGAGTTTTGTTCAGCAACCATTTATTAAACTTCAGACAAACTTGGTCTGTTTGAGGCTTGTTTTTAAAATAAGTTGAGGGCAGCCACTATCCTTTTTGATTTTTCTACTGAGTGATTCCTGTATTAAGTCTCTGAACTCTCTGAATGGTCAGCAATAAAATATTTCAGAGCCTGTGAGAGATGCAGTGGTTGTTCGGGAGGAGTTTGAGCTATAGTAGCTGCTGTTTCAAGAACTCTGAGGATATGTATAGCTTTGGTGAACCAAAGAATCAAGAAGAATGTTCATGACATTTTTCAGTCTTTCTTTTTTAAATCATCCTTTGTACTGGCTGCCTCGTTAGCAGGGTCTCTTCAGTACAGAAGGTCTCAGTAATGACCGCCTGCAGTATGCAACGTGCATAAATTAAGGCGTACTCTTGTGAACATGCTGTATCATAGTATTCACGGACTGGCTGCCTCAATAATGGGGGCATGCACGGTACCATCTGCCGCACTCCGAGTAGGCTCCATATAACTGCCCGCTTCGAGGACGACGGCCTCCAATCTCCTGGCTTGCTCTGTAGAGTCAGCATACAGCTGCCTGCCTGCCAGGGAAAGGCCACCGGCCCCGTACTGGCTGCCTCCTTAGCCGGGGGAGGAGGATTCTTCCAAACGGAAGGTCTCAGTAATGGCAGCTTGCAGCTTATGGCCTGCATCAATTTAGGTAGTCTCTCGCAACCATGCTGCCTCTCGTGGTACTCAGCACCTCTCTGTAAGGACTGGCTAGCCTCAATAATGGCGGCTTGCATGGTACCCACTACCGCAACCTGAGCGGGCTCCGCATTAGTGCCTGCCTCAAGGATGGCAACCTCCAACCTCCTGACTTGCTCTGTAGAGGCTGTCTGTAGCTGCCTGCCTGCCAGGTTAAAGGATAGGGCTCCGTACTGGCTGCCTGTTAGCGAGGACCTACGCCTTATGGAAGGTCTCAATAATGGCAGCATCTCATGAGGATACTGAGTCTCAAAGTACTCTGCACCTGGCTGTACTGACTGGCCTCAATAATAGCGGCTTTCAAGGTTTCCACTGCCACAATTTTAGCGGCCTCCAACATACTGACTGTGTTAAGGAGAACTGTCCACACAGCCTGCCTTGTTAACTGCGGCCTTCCTCTTACTGACGACTTCAATAATGGCAGCCTATGAGTACTGACTGAGATAGTGAATGGACAGGTTCTCAATGTCATTGCAGCAGCCACGGCCCCTCCTTGCATGGCTGGGGCGGGAAGGATTGCAAAATCCAGACCAGTGACTTCAGTACATTCAGGGAAGGAATGATTCCCACCCTGGATTGACTCGATGATTTTGAGGGTTTTGCTTTATTTTGGGTTTTTGTTTTTTCCACTTGTTTGGGGGTAGAATTATTTGTTATGTTCACAGAGCATACCTGGAATTTCAGCACCAGAGACAGAAGCACATGGTGTTATTTGTTGAATGGCTACAAGAGTAAACAGGTAACTACTAACCAGGTATCTTGTAACTAGGCAACTAGTAACCTGGCAACCAGTTACCCAGTAACTAAGTATCATGTACCCTGGTAACTAGTAAGCATTATCCTAGTAACTTCTAAACTAATGACTAGTAACCTTAATAAAGGAGACCTGTCACATTTTGCCTGCCTCATTAGTGGATTAATACAGCCTCTTGCAAGGACACTGCTTTTTGTAATACTCCAGCACCTTGCTGTACGAACCGGCTGCCTACAAAAAATGGCGGCTTGCATGGTACCTGGGGCCACAACACGAGAGGGTTCTGTTAACCTGCCTGCCTGGAGGGTGGTGGACTCCAAACATTTGCCAGCCTCAGTAGAGGTGGCCTGCAGATGCCTGCCTGCCAGGGTGATGGTTGTGTGCCCCATACTGGCTGGCTCCTTAGCTGAGCCTCTGCGGAACGGAAGGTCTCGATTCTGGCAGCCTGTGACGTGCAGTGTGTCAACTAAGCCAACCTCTTGTGAGCACGCTGTGTCTCACAGTACTCAGCACCTCGCTGTATGGACTAGCTGCCTCAATAATGGCCACTGGCACTGTACCCATGGCCACAACCTGAGAGAGCTTGTAATAACTGCTTACCTCGAGGATGGTGGCCTCCACCCTCCTGCCAGCCTCAGTAGATGTGGCCTGCAGCCGCCTGCCTGCCAGGGTGATGGTTGCATGCTCCATACTGGCATCAACTCGAGAGGGCTCCATATAACTGCCTGCTTCGAGGATGGCGGCCTCCAACCCCCTGGAAGCGTCGGGAAAGGCAGCCTGAAGCTGCCTGCCTGCCAGAGTAAAGGCCCCGTGCCCCGTACTGGCTGCACGGTGAGCAAAGGCCTTCGCTGTAAAGAAGGTCTTGGTAATGGCGGCCCCCAGCATGCAGAAATCCTCAGAATCGGCTGCGTATTGCGAGGACACTGCAGTCTCGTGATACTCCAGCACCTCTGTAGGGAGTGGCTGCCTCAATAATGGTGGCGTCTAGGTTTTGAAAGGGTTCACGATATAGTGCAGCAGGCGAGGCCTCCCTTTGCAGGGCTGGAGCGGGAAGAGATGAAGAACCCACAACTGTGACTTCAGTCCTTCCAGGGATGGAATAATTAGCCGCCATGGTCAGCCTCGCTGATCTTGTGACTGTTTATTCCTGAAGGGGTTCATAGAGCTTTAGCTTGAATTTCAGCACCAGGGACAGAGACACATTGTGTTATTTCTTTAATGGCCACAGGAGGGCAGCAGAGGATAGTTTTTTGCTGAAAGCTTCCTTTTGAGATCCAGTGTAATAAGTATATGGTTCCATAGACAGACGTGTACAGTATATTGAGTAACTTACTTGATAGAAAATTAAAACGTTTATTTTATAAAACCAATGTATAATTCTACTCTATAATTACATTCTGATAAATCACAGAATAAGGAGTCCTTACTCTTAGCACATTTCTAAGGATTATTCTATCTTGCATTCTGAAAGAGACAGGCATAGGTATCGAGCAGAACCCTGTGAATTACACAAACACGTTTAAAAATGACTGTGTTGCAACAACAAACTATTAACGAGAATACTTTAATCAGAAAAAAAGTGTTTGCAACTGATTTACTAGGATAAAAACATGGGCTCAGTAATAATAACTTTAATATGACAAAATTGAATAGAAAAAATACACAGCAATATTGGAATTTACTAGGATCCTGGAAAGAGCGACTCACTTGGATGCTTCTCAAATACAGAGAAATTCACATTTTGCAGCGAAAATTCACTTTTTAAAACACAAATTCACCTTTTACCCTTAATATTCATCTTTAGAAAAGCAGAGTCATCATTTGCAAAGCAAATGATCTTTCCAATTACAACTCACTTTTTCCGCTTCTAACCTTAGCCTTGACCCTTAAACCAACCTCTCACCCTGAAAACCCAACATAATCCTTAGCCCTAGCCCCAGTCTCAGCCTTGTCTCTGACCCTTGACTGCCCTCACATTTGTATTTTTATAAGTGAGTAAAGGGCTCATGAGGGGAAGGGAATGGGACACAGCCTGCCCAAAGGTTCTTGCCAATAAACTGGCCTGGTTGCATAACTCGCAGTGGTGGCCAGCAGATCAGTGCTCCCCAAGGAGAAAGGGCAGCCCCTGGGTCCTTGCACACTATCTGGCATCAGGCATCCCGGGTCTCCAGACCACCACCAGTAATGGTTAGGGGCCTCAAGATGGTCAAAGGTATATCAACTGCATGTTCGACAGGAACCTGCAGGACCACGGGAAAGATAAGCCCACAATGACACTGGAGCCTCCCCTGAAACATGCCTCTCCTTTGGCCTCCATCTTCACAGCCAGCAGCACAGCCTCATCTATCTGTCTGATTCTGACCCTACTGCCTCCCCCTTATGAGGGCCGTGTAATCACACTAGGACCTGTGGGGAATCCAGGGTGGTCCCCACCTCAGGAGATAGAAAAGGCATGGATGTTCTCTGAGGAGTTTCTGGAAGGATCTGCCTTGTTACAGCAGCTGTGGGACAGTTGGAGTCTCAACACCTTCCCCCAATCAGTTCCAAACAGCCACTGGTCCTTTAGCCTAAGCCCCTGAAGTGTGGCAGTTACACACGCTGCCCCACAACACAAACCCTTGTCTCTCCGAAACACATTAGCCTCCAGCTGCTCTTCTGCCGCCATCTTGCTCACTATCCACCTTGAACAACACCAGCCCTGGGTTGTCCCCACTGGGGCTGGAAAAGTCCATCATATCACTTATAGGTCATGGAGATGTAACTGCAGCATAGTCGATAGAGACTGATGTGAACTACACTTATGGAGTGATCACTTTTTAAGGAACATCAATGTTGAATCACTATGTTGTACACCTGAAAGTGATGTATTACTGTATTTCAATTAGAGTTGAAAATAAATGCACAATAATAACAACAAAAGTGCATACAATTTGTATCTGGTGTTGCTCACTGGGTAGAGCATTTGCTTGCCAGACATACACTCACCACTCTAGTTGACAATGGCACCAACGAACACATTAGGCAGAGTGGGTGGGAACCTCAGTGCAGCAGTCTACGGGGGCCTTCCTTTGCAGAGCTGGGTCTGGAAGAGGTGAAGAACATAGAGCTGTGACTGCAGAATAATTGCTAGCCTGGACAGCTTCGAAGATTTGGTGGGGGTGTTTATTTTGGGTTGAAGTTTGGGTCGTGTTCATGGGGCTTTGCCTGGAATTGCCATTGACAGAGGTACAGTGTGCTATTTCTTGAATGGCCATGCGAGGGCAGCAGAGGATTGTTTTTGCGCAGAAATTGGTTAACAGTATCCTTTAGGGACTAGCTAGCATAATAAATACATAGATCCATGGACATGTAGAGTATAGTCAGTAACTTACCTGAAGAAAAATATAAGTGTTAATCCTGCTCTATGATTACATTCTGAAAAATCACAAAATAAAGGATGCTTGCTCTTAGCACGTTTCTACAGGATTATTTTAGCTTTCATTCTGAAAGAGACAGGCCCCTTTGAGATACAAGAACAGGTTTCAAAACCAATGGGTTTCAAAACTAAAGTATTAACTACAATCTTTTATTCAGAAAAAAAAATGTGTTTACAACTAATTTACTAGAAGGAAAAAGTACCCAATCTTAATAATCTAAAGTCACTGCTTAAAAAATATGAAGCAATATTGGAATTTACTAAGATACTGGAAAGGGTGACTCATTTTGATGCTGCTGAAATATATTCAGATTCTCCATTTCCAAAGCAAATTCACGTTTTCAACCTCTGACTCTGGCATTGACCCAGACCCTGATCCCTTATGCTCACCCTCACCCTAAAACACTAACCCCAACCACAGCCCTAGCCTCAGCCCCAGCCTTGACCTCTGACCCTTGACCACCACTCCAATTTATATTTTTAAAAGTGAATAGATGCCAAAAACAGTTTGGCTCGGTGGATAAAGCGTTGGCCTGCAGACTAAAAGGTCCCAGGTTCAATTCCAGTCAGGGGCATGTATCTTGGTTGCAAGCACATCCCCAGTGGGGGGAGGGGGGCGTGCAGGAGGCAGCTGATTGATGTCTCTCTCTCTCATCGATGTTTCTGGCTCTCTCTCCCTTTCCCTTCCTCTCTATGAAAAATCAATAATATATATATATATATTTTAAAGTGAATAGAATCCATAGCTGGTGTTGCTAAATGGTTAAAGCATTGGCTTGCCAGACATACGCTCACTCGCTCACTCCTCTCTAGTTAAAAGAGGCACTAAGGAACATTAGGCAGGGCGGTGGGTCACCTTAAAGGAACCTCAGTGCAGCAGCCTCCGGAGCCTCCCTTTGCAGGGCTGGGGTGGGAAGAGTTGAAGAATCCAGAGCCGAGACTTCGGTGGATCTAGGGACGGAATGATTTCCACCCTGGACCACTTTGATTTTGCAGTTGTTTCTTTCTTTCTTTTTTTTTTCCCCCTGGGTAGAATTTTTGGTCGCCTCACAGGGCTTTAGCTGTATTTTCAGCACAATGGCCTGAAAATACACTGTGTGTTATTCCTTAAGTGGCCACAAGAGGGCAGCAGAGTTGGGGAGAAAGGGTTGTAAAGTCCAGACCAGTGACTTCAATCCATTCAGGGAAGAAATTATTCCCTCTCTGGACAGATAAATTTGAGGGTTTTTCTTCGTTGTGGGTTTTTTTGTTTGGGGGTAGAATTATTTGTTTTGTTCACAGGGCATTAGCTGGAATTTCAGCACCATGGACAGATACACACAGTGTTATTTCATGGATGGTCACAACAGTAACCTGATAACCAGCCACCTGGTAACCAGTAAAGCTGTAACTAGTGACCTGGTAACTAGTAATCTGGCAATGAGTGACCCGGCAACTGGTTACCAGGTAACTAGTAACCAGTAACACCTACTCTGGTAACAAGCAACCAGTATCCTATTACTTGTAAACTAACAATTAGTAATGTTAGTAAAGAAGACCTGCATCCTGCCTGCATCATTAGTGGATAATGGCAGCCTCTGGGGAGGACACTGCGTCTCACAATACTGCAGCACCTCCGTGTACAACTAGATGGCTTAATAATTGCGACATCTAGGGAATGCCATGGCTCAATAATGGCAGCCAGCATCGTACACACTGCCGCAATTATTGCAACTGGCTGCCTCGAGGATGGTGTACCCCAATGTCCTGGCTGCCTCTGTACAGGTGCCTTCCAGCTGCCTGCTTGCCAGGGTAAAGGCCACTTGCCCAGTACAGGTTGCCTCGTTAGCAGAAACCTGCTCCGTATGGCTGGCCTCCGTAATGGCGCCCTGCTACTTACTGCGTGCTTCCATCATGCCGGCCTCTCCCGAAGACACGGAGTCTGGCGGTACTCAGCACCTTGCTGTATGTACTGGGCGCCTCAATAATTGCAGCCTGCACCATACCCACACGTGCAATCCTTGCGGACTCTCTGTAACTGGCTGCCTCGAGGACGGCGGCCTTCAATGTCCTGGCTGCCTCAGTAGAGGTGGCCTCTAGCTGTTTGCCTGCCAGGGTAAAGGCCACCTGCCCGGTACTGTCTGCTTCGTTAGCGGGGGCTTTCATTGCACGGAAGGTCTCAGTAACAGTGGCTTGCAGCTTTCGGCATGCCTCAATAATGGTGGTCTCTCGCGAGACGCTGTGTCTTGCGATACTCAGCACCTCGCTTTACGGACTGGCTGCTCCATAATTACCAACTCCTGAGAAATGAGTACCTCAATAATGGACACCTCCAGGTTATGCAATGATTACGATGCCAGTGCAGCAGTCTCCAAGGCCTCCCTTGGCTGGGCTGGGGCAAATAGAGGTGACAAATCCAGAGCCGTGACTTCAGTCCATCCAGGGATGGAATGATTGCCGTCTTGGACAGCCTCCGTGGTGTGTGTGTGTGTGTGTGTGTGTAGCTAGATTTTTTTTGGCAGTTTAAATTTCAGCATAAAGGACAGAAGCCCAACGTGTTATTCCTTGAATGGCCACAAGCAAGCAGCAGAGAATCGTTTTTGCACAGGAATTGCCTGACAGACAAGGTCCTTTGAAGCTTGCTCATCCAAGTCTGGTCTCTTACCATGTGAAAGAAAAAAAAAACACCAACTCTTTGAAATTTTTTAGCCCAAACGGGCTCCTTTCTTAATCTGCACCTCCTTATGCGCAATCCCATGAATTCTGAGAGAGAGGATTCCTAAGCTTTGGGTGCCTCCCTGGAATTAATTAACCTGATCTTGGCTCTAACTTTTAAAAGCTATTTTCTTTTGAATAAGACCTCTTGGGGTCTTCATTCTCTAGATTTTAAAATTCACAGACGGACCCCCACCTTTGTTTTTCCTAATCTTCACACTACGATATTTTTTTAATTGAACTTTCAGAGAGAGTGGAAGGGAGGGATGCAGCGAGAGAGAAATGGAAACATCCATGTGAGGGAGAGACATCCGTGATTGGTTGCCTTATGTTTTCGCAGGGGATCAAACGTGCAACCCACACACGTGCCGCACCTTCACTGGAATCAAAGACCAGACCCTTCTGGATGTAAGCTGATGCTCTAACCAATGAGCACACCAGCCAGGCCAAACTCCTGTTTTGCGCCTTAGAACAGTCGTTGCTGCCAATGGAGCCCCAGCGCCTGGGCTCTGCCTCCAGAGAAACTGTAAGATGGGACCACGCAGCTCAGTAGAGGGACAGGGCAGCGGCGCTCCAGAATGCTGCAGTTCAGCTGGCAGGACATGCTCATGAAAAGTGGTCCTACAGGAAAGGATCAATAATGTCCACCCTGCCTCTCAAAAATTCATGCTGGTTGTCCTTTTTCTATGACCTACTGTTTGCCCCATGTCCCAAAACCATTTATTTTACCAGGCATGTTGATGCAACTGATCAAAGGAGACATCTTCATCATCATACAAAAATGTATGGATGGTTTTAGGTAATTTATTAGAACTTCCTAAGCTGTTCCATTAATTTACATGTAAATTAATGAGAAAAAATTGCGTTAATAGTTGGAATATAAACATTTTGGGAATGGTAGAGAAGGGTTAGGAAAAGTGCAGCACTCTTGGGAGATTATAATTTCTAAAGATAAAACCAAAAGCAATTGGATATGTATGTGTGGTGGTGCCTTAAGGCCTAAAGCTGAGACCATTAGGCTAATGTTCCCTCCTGACACCAGGTATTGCACACCAGGTATCACCATGGAAACCTCTTGGGGGAAAAATGGGAGGGGGGGGACTATAGCTATTTTTTAAATGCTTTATTGATTTTAGGGAGGAGAGGGGGGGATAGAAATATCAATGTTGAGAGAGAACCATTGATTAGTTACTTCATGCATGCCCCCTACTGGGGATGGAGCCTGCAATCAGGCATGTGCCCCTGGCTGCAATCAAACCTGTGACCCTTCAGTCCGCAGGGCGAAGCTCTCTTCATTGGTCCAAACCAGCTAGGGCTACAGGTTCTTTCTTAACTACAAGTTTAACATCAACATGCACAATGCAAACTTGTGTCCTCTTTAGTCCCACCTTTGAAACAGTAAATAAAAAATTCACCTTCCCCTGCCAGCCTGATCCCCCTAACTGACCTCCCCTGCTGCACTGGTCACCCCTGCTTTTTTCTTTAAATCTTATCCCCTTAACACACAATTGTATTTGACTTCCTTATTGGCTTCTCCCTGTGACACATTTTTTCTCTCTCCTTTATATAACACTTTCTCCTACTAACTCATCATTTATAAACTTTTCTTTCCTCCTTATTTCCTACTTCTGTTCCATCATACTTCTTCTCATCTTTCTCCTACCCTTCCTCCTTCCCTCTCCACATTCCCTTTTTCCTTTATCTTTACTCCTATCCTCCCTCCCCTTTTCCTTTCTTCCCACCTTAATTTTTTTCTTCACTTCCTCCCTTGGACCTGCTTTGCTCTCTCCCCCATTCTCCTTTTTCCTATTCTTCTTTTAAGCTCTACCAGCTCCCCTTTAAAACTTTCTTCCTTCCCTCTTTTTCCCTCATCCTACCTTTCCCATACATTATTCTCTACTTACTTCCACTGTTTTAATATATATCTACCTACCAGCCTAATTATTCACTATTATCTTTTTTTTCCTGACTCCTACTCTTAAAATCTGCCCCCAGTACACAACTATACTTGATTTTCATTATAGCTCCTACACATCACTCATACATCTTCTTTCCTTCTTTAACTCTGCTGTCTACTGACTCCTTTATGAAGTTCTTCCCTTCCCTCCCTTCTCCTCCCCCCGCCCCCCACATCAAGCAAGATGAGCTGCATATGAGGTAATAAGGCTGTCTGCAGGAGGAGGGGTAGGCCCGGGGGCATGGCCAGGTCATGTGTCCAGAAGTTGTGTCCCTATTTTTGGCATCTCTGGCAGGTAGGGCAAGGCTGGTGTCTCCACAGATCCCAGATCAGATAAGCGTGGGGGAGAGAGAATGGGTAAAACCAGGGTTTTTCAGACAAAGCAAAGGTGGAGCACAGAGCTGTTGAGGAAAGCCTGGCAAATTCAGGCTAGTGCAGTAGTCAGCTGTGGCTGGAACCCTGGCAAACTCCTATTGTATGGAAGAGAGGAGAGATGGAACAGCTGGAGGCTGAGGAGAACAAAGATCCGTTTCTGTAAGTGAGCCAATCCAGCCCTGTCACTTGCAGCAATGTGACCTGGGAAAGAATTCTTTTTGACACACTAAGTGTATTTTTAGATGAATATACTATAGATAAGACACTCATACATATAAAAGACTTTTGCTAAAGTATTATGTAATCCCAAAATATAGAAAATAAATACCCAACAAAATATGGTTCTTCCATACAATAGAATTCTATAAAATCATTACAAAGAATAAGGTTGATTTATATGCATTAATATAAAACATCAACATGCATTAAGTGAAAAGGCCAGGTGTATAGTGCAGTATGGATTGTTTCTAAGAATGGAAATATACATATGTAACAAGGTGGTTTTCACCAGTGTTCTCCAAACTTCTTTGGGGAAAATCTGAAGTTAGTGTACTCTAGTGCCAACTCAGTCACACTCTGCGATAAAGGTGCTGCCTTTCCCTATAGCTCTGCCTTGACAGATTCTAAACCAACTCCACACCTTCAGCTCTATGAGATTTGTAAGGGTCTTGAGCTTTGCAAAGTTTGTTATCTAAATAAAACCTTCAGGTTTGGGCAAATGCCACTGGATGACAACAACGACCTTATTATAGACTATAAATGAAACTCATTCTCAAGTCTTCTTCAACAATGGTGGTGGTCAGCATCTCAATACTAACTCTCTAATCCATGGTGGTTTTCCCTCCTTGTCTGGGCAATCATATGTCTGCCTTATAAGTCAAAACCAACCTTTTCATGAAGGTTTGGAATTCAGTACATGTACTCTCTACTAGTGGCCCAGTGCACAAAATTCATGCACAAGAGGGTGTACCTCAGCCCAGCCTGCACCCTCCTTCTCCCATTTGGGCCCCCTCAGGAGATTTCTGCCAATTTTGGCCAGATCCTTGTAGGATCCAAACTGGCATTTGGACATCCCTCTCGCAATCTGCGACCACTGGCTCCTAACCGCTCACCTGCTTGCCTGCCTGATCACTCCTAACCATTCTGCCTGCTGACCAGCTCACCAATTGCTCCTCCTGCCAGCCTGATTGCCCCCAACTGCACCCCCCTTGCTGGCATGGTTGCACCCAATTACCCTTCCGCCCCCGTCAACCTGATTGCCTCTAAACTACCTCTGCCTCGGCCCTACCATCATGGCTTTGTCTAGAACATCCCAGAAGGTCTCCTGGTCTAGTTGGCATATTACTCTTTTATTAGTATACATTCTGGTTTTTAAAAATCATTCAAAACTGGGAATTTATTGGTTGCTTATATCCCATTCCAAAAATCACCCTGATTTTAATCCAGGTATCCTTCCTTTCTCATGTAGCCCACAAGGTGACCCACACCTTTAGATCCAAGAGTGCGCCATACAATTTCCCTGGGCAGCATCACTTTTTAATGAGGGTGGGCGTATGACCAAAGCTAATCCAACTTGACTGAACTTCAGAATTGTTTGCAATGCAAGACAAAAATGTTCTCTCTCTCTTTAGCGGTAGACTAGGGCAGTGGTCAGCAAACTGTGGCTCGAGAGACACACGTGGCTCTTTGGCCCCTTGTGCGTGGCTCTTCCACAAAATACCATGGCCTGGGCGAGTCTATTTTGAAGAAGTGGTGTTAGAAGTTTAAAAAATTTGGCTCTCAAAAGAAATTTCAGTCGTTGCACTGTTGATAATTGGCTCTATTGACTAATGAGTTTGCTGACCACAGGGCTAGGAAATACATAACCTAACTCCTAGGCTTTGGCAAACCTTATTTAAGAGAAACCGGCCTGAAGAGGATAATGACCTGTAAAGAACAAAGAGGAAAGAAGCTGGTCCCCTTACAGCCATGCAGGAAACCTATCCTCCTCCTGTACTTCTATTATATGCCAGGAAACCTATCTATCTATCTATCTATCTATATCTATATATCTATATGTATGTATATACATATATATATTATCTGTTAAATGCAACTAGAATGAAGCAATATACCTGTATGTACAAAGAACTCATGAACAGATACAGAAGACACAAAATAGAGATTTCTTTTGGGAGAAGGATCAGGGACTTGAAAGGCATTTTACTGATTCTCCTGTAGTGTTTGAATATTTTTAAAAACTATGTGAATATGTTAAAAGATGTCAAAAAACAAGTTTTCCTTGAAGGACTTACTAGCATGGTAGGTACAGTAGCACCACAGAGCTTTTTCATAATACTTGCTTATATAAAATTGTTGTTCAAAGTCACGTATGTAGAACAGAATTCTCTATTTGTCATCTTTTCCTTTTGTCTTTCTGTACACCATCTCTCGAAAACTAGCCAAAATGTTATTCTCTCTCTTCCGTCTCTCTTCTTGGTTGAAGGATGCAAGGGCTCTCTTCTCATCCGCACTATAGATCTGGTTCTCTTTACGCAGTCGAACAGCCTCCATTCTTCGATGCCTGCTACCACTCATGACATAACCCGAACACTCAAAGGAAGCAATCTCTTCACTGGTCAACCCAATCTCCCCTCTTCGTGGGATGCGCTTTCCAGCTTTCACATACTCGGCCATAGCTGCACCCTCACCTGGGAGCAGAGCATGGCCATAGTTCAAAGGCTTCTCATCTTGGGAGGCGAGGATTACAGGTGCCTCTGGACCTATCAGATCCATGGTATCCGCCGCGTTTGGGGGGTCCACCCAGATATCTTCCGGCAACGCCCCTGCCGCACCCTTCCGGCGCGAGTGGGCGGGCTCTTCCTTGGGCGCCTGTGCCCTCCGGTTCTCCCCGCCCCCGCGGCGCCGCCTCCTCTCTCGGCCCCTGGCTCTCCGGGCTCTCTTCCTCCCGTCGCCGGAGCCAGGGTTCCTGTCAGAGTCCGAGTCACTGTCACTGTCGCCATATTTCTTGCCTTTCCTCTTGGACTTCTTTTTTTTCTTGTTTTTTGAACGACCGGTCTTTTCCCTCTTTTCTTCGGAGAGAGACTCCGAGCCGTTGGTCTTCTGAGTCGTTACCGCTTCGCTCTCGAACGGGGCGTGCTCATCCGAGTCCGGCTCCGGGCACCTGGGGGACCGGCCCCACACCTCCGGGGCTCCCAGCGCCCCGATCCGCTCCCGGCCGCTCAGCCGCCTCTGCCGCGCGCGCTCCTCCTCGTCCAGCTCGCGGGCACCCGCCCTCCGCGGGCCGCTCGCCTCGCGGCGGGGATGGCGGCGCCCCTCGCCGCGGGCGGGGGGCCCAGGGGGCAGCTCCCGGGCTCCGGGGCCGCCGCGCGGGGGAGGGAGGCCGGCCGCGCCCCCCGGGGGCCTGAGGGCCTCCCCGCCGCCGCCGCCGGGGCGCCTGCTGCTGGAGGGGCTGCGCCGCCGCTCCCCGGAGCCGGCCGCGCCCTCGGACGAGCTGGGCCGGGACACAAACGCCATCGGCTGCGCGGCCGCGGGTAACCGACCGGCGAGCGCAAGGCCGTCACCGCTGGGAATATGGCGGCTCGCTGTCCGGCTGCGCAGGCGCAGAGCCTCGTCCCGCGCTGTTTCCGCTTCCGCCGACGCCAGGCGCGGCCCCGACTCGCACGTGCGCCCCGAGGCGCTGGCCCAGGCGCTGGCCTTTCCCTCTCGCACCCCAGCCCTCGCGCCTCCCCCTCACGCCCGGCCCCGAGGGCCCCCCTCCGGGCTCCTCGGTTTACCCCAGAGAAGGCGCTGGCCCACCCTCTTCGCCGCGAAGGATGCTTATTAGACTCCCAACCCCAGGTATTTCCTTGGGATCCAAGTCTGAGCTCAGCCGCTGCCAAGTGAGGGTCAGAGTCATATTTTTTTTAATTCTTAAATTCTTTCTTATCTTGAAACAAGGAAGTATTCAGCTCGGCCTTGTGGATGTCTCATTATCTAGTTAATTTTTTCAGAAAAAGTGTTGTTTGGGGGCCACTTTCCCCACACATTTTGTTCACTCTCTGAAATAACATTTCATACAAGATCATGTGCCCAGGCCTTCAAATACACGCAGGGATTACTGTCCTCTTGATTATCTATAGTTTCTCATCACCCTGGCATATACGTTGCTATGAATGCCAAACATTAGGGCCTTTTACTTTTATATTCTTACAAATTACAAAATACACACACACTTAGGATTGGTGTAAAAGCTTGGTATAGCTTATTTTTCTACTTACAATGCTAAAATTTTATATTCATATTCATTGAATAGACCTAGGCCACAGTTTCTCAATGGGATTTTTTAAAGATATTTCTTTTGTTGTTTATTTGAGGAAGAGATAAAAACATGTGATTCCCCTCTCATCATTCATTGACTGCCTCCTGCTTGCCTGACTGAGGCCACAACCCATGACCAGAATCAAACCTGGGACCCTTCAGTCTGCAGGCTGATACTCTACCCAGTGAGCCAAACCAGCTAGAGCTCTATGGGATTTTTTGTGTGCTGTGCACAAAAGTTGTTTGGCTACATCTCCATCGTCTACCCACTAGAGATCAGACACATTCCAGCCAGCCATTAACAATGTCTCTGAAATGCCCAATTTCTCCAGTTGAGAACCAATGACTGACATGACTTGTTATCAAGTACTTCTGCAAAACAGTAATATTTAGTGTGTGCTATTTTCTTTCTTAATAAATAAGTCTGGCCAAACAAATGGGGAGTTCATATTCCAACTTTTCACATATGCTCTCCTAAAATTGAATTTTTGGCTTTAGTCTTAGGTATAGGTAATGAAGGACTATGGAAATAGGTCTGTGCACAAAGTAGCAATAGAAGATATACATCCTTGAAAACAGTGTAAAAATTTCTGTAGGTAACACCATGAATAACCCACACAATTGGATAAACATTTATTAAGTGCCTACTGTGTGCTCAGCACCATATTAAGCAATAGGGGTGCAGAGATACAAATGTAACATTACTACAGTGGTACCTCAAGATACGAGTTTAATTCATTCCGTAACCTTGCTTGTATATCAAGTTGCTCGTATCTCAAAGCAAATTTCTCCATTGAAATAAATTGAAATGCTGTTAATCTGTTCCAGCCCCCAAAATGCCACTCCAGTTGTTCTTGTTACATGTTTTTGAATAAGAAAAATGTATTTATAAATGACAAATATTGTATAAAAACATAATAAAAGAGAATGTAAAGGAATAAACTGATTTTATAAAAGGTATTTACCTACTCGTTACACTCTTAATGCTACACTTTATCCCTAAACTGAATGTAACTTAACTAATTTTCACTGAACTTAATTGCTACTGGTCTTTGCATTTTTGGCCGATTTTAAAAAAACACGTATCCAACGAGGTTTGCCTCTTCCTCCCTTTCAGAATGTTTCTGAAATGGGTGAGGGAAGTTTCATTGAACAGCTCCGATGCAGGACCAGTAGTAACTTTTTCGGGGTGTTTCTTTTCCACGAAGTGTGACACCCTCCCCCACATTCCTAAGATCTTTATCTCACTTGTAGAGATCTCCTCCACCTGTGGCTCCTCCTTGAAACCAATTTCTTGGAGAACCTCCGCATGTTGCTGTGACTGCAACTCTTGTAACTCCTCCATGGTGAGTTCCAGAGAGTGCTCCTCGACGAGCTCATTCACATCTCTCTCATCCACTCCAGGCCCATGGATTTTCCCAGAGACACTATCTCCTCCTCCACTGGCACCTCGTGGGTTCGAATCCTTCCAAGGTCCTTTCGGCTACGGCCTCAGGCCACAGCTTCTTCCATGCAGAGGTCAAAGTCCTCATTGTAACATCCAGCCAGGCCTGATCAATAATTCTGAGGCATATCACGATGTTAAAGTGGTTCTTCCAGAACTCTTGAAGGGTGAGGTTTGTGTTCTCCATCATGTCAAAGCAGCACTGGAACAGGTGCTTGATATACAGCTTTTTAAAATTAGAAAATCACCTCCTGATCCATGGGCTGCAGGATAGGAGTGGTGTTGGGAGGTAGGTAGACAACCTTTATAAACTTGAACTCTTCGAGGAGTTCATCTTCGAGGTTCGGTGGGTGAGCAGGAGCATTGTCGAGGACGAGGAGGGCTTGCATGGTTAGGTTGTTTTCCTATAGATATTTAACAGAAGGGCTGAAAACCAGGTTTACCCACTCCACAAAGAACTGCCTGGTGACCCATGCCTTCGGGTTTGCTCTCCACATAACTTGCAGTTTATTTTTTAAAATCTTATGTGACTTAGACTCTGGGGTTTTCCAAATGGTATACAAGCAGAGGCTTGAATCTTGCAGTTGCCACTCGCATTGGCGCACAGTGTGAGAGTTAGCCTATCCTTCATAGGTTTGTGGCCTGGTATCGCCTTCTCCTCTGCCGTTATATAAGTCCTATTCGGCATCTTCTTCCAGAAAAACCCTGTCTCGTCACAGTTGAAGACTTGCTGGGGGATATATCCTTTGGCTTCTATCAGTTCGGAAAAAGTTTTGAGGTAATCCTCAGCTGCCTTCACATCCGAACTTGCTGCCTCACCATGCCTGATGATGGGAGTGAAATGCCGGACCTTTTCCTGAAGTTATCAAACCAGCCTCTACTGGCTTTAAATGAGTCTTTCGATGCTTTGTCCGTGGAAGTGCGCGGGGTCTGCTCCAGCAAATCATCGTAAATCGCTCGTGCCTTCTCGCATATGATGCCCTGTGTTAATGTATCTCCTTTAAGCTGCTTCTCCGTCACCCACACCATCAGTAGATTCTCCATCTTTTCATGGAGAGAGCTACGGAGCTTAGAAATTATTGTAATGCCCTTAGCTGGCGCTATACCCTTTATCAACTCCTTCTGTTTAAGCACAGTGCATATTGTTGAAGTACTACACCAGTATTGCCTCGCCAAGTCAGCCACTCGCACACCTTGCTCATATTTTTCTATGATTTCACGCTTTAATTCAATAGACATCATCCTCTTCTGAGCACTGACCTTTCCACTCGCTTTCTTCAGAACCATGGTTATAAAAAGAAATGTGATAAAGTATGTAAATGCACAAAAGATGCTTCGACAACGAGGTAAACAAGCACACTGACTGAGGCGTGGGAAACTATGAGACACTCGAGTCACGGTAAACTGGTGGGTCGTGTGCAGCTGGCCGATCCTCGCGATTACTCATATCTCAAATATTCATATTTCAAAGCAAAAAAATCGCTTGCATGACGGCTCCTATCTCAAAAATCTCATGTTAGGGCACTCGTATCTTGAGGTACCACTGTATTTCTGCCCTCAAGGAGCTTACAACTTAATTTTGGAAATTAATACAAATGTGAAACTACAATCCAGAGTGCTGGAAAATGATCACAAAGCTACGCATTATTAGTAAGTGCATGGACCACAGTGTAAACTAAAAAGATGAGTACTGAGGCAGCACAGAACCAGGAGTCTTAGTGTGTTAGAGGTGCAGTCAGGGAGGGCTCACTCACAAGACAGAGGAATGCAGACTTTGAAGGGGGTGATGAACAGGAGCTGGGGACAAAGAGTAATCTAAGGAAAAGGAACAGCACGAGAAAGGCACAGAGGCAAGGTCAAGGGCCTGTAAGACAACAGTGAAGGTCACAGGAAGTGTGACTGTGATGATGTAGTAAGTGACATGTTGGAGAAGGAGACTGCTACAGACAGAGCATGGAAGGCAGGTAATGGAGAACCTGGAACATCACTGCTTTGATGGTAATTATGTGCTGGGTTTTCTTGAGTGAAAATAAGACAATGAAAATGGAGTTTGAGAAAGATAGTCTTGGATGCACACAAGTTGTGGATCTTAAAGAGCAAGGACACTAGAAAGAATTGCAATCAACTGGGCAGATCTGAAAAAAAAAACTCCTATGACAAAATGTCAGAAATGGAAGGTTTTACATATTTTATGCTGTAGATGAACTTACTACTGTTACCATAATTGTTCATCTGTAAACGTCCAGCCTCAGGAGAAAAATTAGAATAAGAACAACTTAGCAAGATTTTGGACATGAAGGGTGGAATCCAGAACAAGACACCTCCAAGAATGTGGTAAGAAACATAGCCCTAGCTGGTTTTGATCAGTGGATAGAGCATCAGCCCAGACTGAGAGCTGTTGGGTTTGATTCTGGTCAAGGGCATGTGCCTTGGTTGCAGGCACAATCCCTCTGGGTTCATGTAGGAGGTGACCAATTGATCTCTCTCTTTCACATTGATGTTTCTCTCTCTGTTTCCTCCTGTCTGTCACTCTCTATAAAAATCAATGGAAAAATATCTTTGGGTGAGGGTTAATAGAAAAAAAAAAAGCAAACATAAAGGATAGTGAGTCTGATCAGGATAAAGAAATTAAGCAATGAAGCCTATATGAAAGGAAAATGGTGCTTGGGAGACAAGGAGTGATGAATTCTGTTTTCAAAAATCAAGCTGTGTAGGGAAACAATGGGGAATATTAAGTTACTGACAATCAAAATGGGTAAACTAGAGTGAAGACAGAAGAACTAGTGAATATGCTCAGTGGGGAGGAGAAAAAAAAAAACAATAGAGAAAAGCTAGAAATTGAAGAAAAATGACCAAAAAGTGTCCCATAAGCCAAAGAAGAAAATTCCTGAGATACAAGGTAAGTTCAACAGTATGTTATGAAATACAGATCAAGGATAAGAACTAAAAAAGGCATAATATTATCCAATGGTGATTTGGAGGACATTTCAGTAGAGTGCTGAGTACTAAGTTCAGTTAAGGAGTTTTGAGAATAAATTATTGAGGAAATGGATTGAACAATGGATGACAGTTTTGAAAAACCATAAATGCTAAAAGAAAAAGAGTGGTCATTGGAAATGTTCAGTAAATGGTTTTATACATTTTATGCTGTAGATGAATTTACTACTGACACTGTAATTGTCCATCTGTCTGGCTTGTTGCATGGATATTTCATTTCCTCCATAATTTTACTTTCCCTGGGGCAGTTTACAGGGAAATGAATTTGGGTGTGCTTTATCCTCCCAGTTACTCTTTTAAACATTTTTATTTATGCAATTTAGTTTTCTAGTACTACAACGCATCAAAAGTATCAATATTTAAAGATGATGTAATTAAGCAAAATGGATTTTCAACCAGGAATTGTTATAGATTTGCTCTGTCCTGCACATTTCTGTCCCCAATATCTCCTGTATGAGGGACACAGGATTCTTGGTCAGCTGGCCAGGCTAGAGTGCTCAGCAGAGGTCAATAATCAGGAGCACAGACTCAAGAACCAGAATGTGTAGGTTCCAATCTCTGCTCTATCATTTACCAGTTATGTGATCTTGGTCAACCCATTTCACTCTCTAAGCCTGTCTTCTCATCTATAAAATGGGGACTATAATTATGACTATCACAGATAGATACACAGTAAGTGCTCCATAAACATCACTCCTTATTATATTATCTAGAGCCTCAAAAGCAAGAGCAAAGCCCATGGCTCCATAGGGGAGTCAAGCACCACATTCTAGCACCGCCACCTTGCTAAAGAGAGGAAATCTCCCAGGACTATGAAGGGTGCTGGCAGCAATCGGAAGAACCATTTTGTCACTCTTAAGTCCATGTAAAACGAGGGCTGAAGAAGCAGAGAAAGTACTTCAGATTGTAAGAATATAAACAGAACATGCAGGATAAATGAACCTGGTGCATGTCACTGTCTTTTACTACTTGCCATTTTCTGTGGGTGCTGAGTCAGATACTTCCTTCAAGAAACTCTTTCACATTCATCAGTGTAACACTGATCTTTCTGGTCATATTTTCTTTTCTTTGAATTTCTTCTGGATGCTTACTATTCTGAGATTGAAATAATCTGGCTACACATTACTCTGAGTAGAGATGTTAGCTGGCACATTGGCTGTCATTTCAATTTGTTGCTCTGCTGAGAGTACTTACAGGAACAGAAGACAATAGTACTCTAAGTTACGGGGTGAGGGGTGCACATGCACACACAGAAAGTTTCCCATTTCCATCCTATGGAACATTGGCACGCCGGTGGCACTGGCCTCAGGCAGAATTAGTATCTTACAGAGAGTAAGGCACAATTGAAGCAGAGAGCAAGGACCTAGAGACTTCCAGATTTATTAATTTCTGGCTTCTTGCAATTTTAAGTGCTAGGGAATTATGAATGGTAATCCATAGGAGAAAGAGGTGGAGAAAGGGAGGGAGAAAATTAAAATGAGTAATAACATGAAGAACAACTGAAAGCACTGTCTTGAAAAATTCACCATGGAAACCAGGATGACAAATGATGGTGGGTACCAACAACTCACTGAAATAGAGGTAGGTAATCATAATGTTTGTGGTGAAGATGGGCCAAAGGGCAGTAGAGGAAGGATATATTACAGGGAAGGAATTTATGATCTCAAAGATGGACCTCTATGAAGTAAGGTTGTAGGACTGATTTTAAAAAACATCAATCAATGAAAATATCACAAGTGTTGTCCCTGTTCAGAATAGTCAGTGTGAAGTGGTATTACTTCTCTTGGAGTTTTCAGCAGAACTCACATCCTATTCTTTTGAGTAGGATTAATGGAATCAATTCCCATTATGAAAGATGACTTTAAAAATAGCCAGAAGTTATTCAATTCAAGATTTGGTAAGTGGGTAATCAAAGTAAAAAAACAAGATATGACTCAAGAGTAATAGAGTTTTCCCATCTGGTTTATCAAACAAGAATACCTGAAGGAATGCTTATTGCAGTGATAACACTACTAAAACAGTTACAACCACACAACTGAAAGACAGCCCGCATGGATGTGTGAACTCAGTTGTTACTTTAAATTAGCTTCCAAGATGAAATGTTGTCCTGATGACAATGAGTTTACTGTTGTCTTTGCTGGATTACAGTTGGAGTGTGCATCCAAATTAAGAAAAAGAGCAACGGTGAGGTGAGGTACTTGAAAGATCACCACTGTGACATATAAGCTAATGGCAAGAGGTGTGAGAGGTGCTGGCCACCTGAGGAAGGGGGTCCAGGGCGATAACAAGGGTAACTAACCACCGAGTCCAGAACCTGTGAGAGTAGCACTGAGATGGGCCCGAGGGATGAGTGCACATTCTGTGTAAGGATTCATATGCCTTCCTCAAGCCCACCTTCTCCCATGTGACACTGTAACTAGAATGGTGTAAAGCACCTGTCTGTACCACAGCGTGCAGTGTGGAGGTGGAAAGGAGAGCCAGATATCACCACAAGGGGCAACCCTCTAAGCTCAAGAGCAGTTGGACTGCCTACACTCACCTTCCTTTGCATAGTCCCACAACCATCACTAACACAGCACTTCCTTGGCTGACTCAGGGCCTGGGGCTTGGGATGGAGGACACTTGTGGTGTTCAGTGACTCAGTGGAGTCAGTGAAGGTGACATATGAAGAAAAATGCTGGAGTGCTATTAAAAATATAGCATTCTGAGTATGAATGGAAATATGAATTTCATTGATTACCAGGAACATTAGAAGAAAATGCTTGAATACCTGTCTGCAAAATTTTCCCTAGAACTAGAATCTTAGAAAGCTAAAAATACATCTAAGTCTCACCGAGGCTGCTTTGAACTCTAAAGCAAGCTTCCTTGGTAGAGAAGAAGCACACACATGCCCCTCCCAGTGACTAACCAGGGAGGGGGCCACAGAGGTGGGAGGAAGCAGAAGAGCCAGGAACAGCCTGACTTAAATCTACAGCTACTCACCCAGAAGACAAAGTTTGGTGTTAGGTGCCTCAAGCCACAAGCAACTCACTCTTTAAGCTTCTAAGGGGCACGCTGGGCCATGAGACACCTCCCAGGACAGTCAAGCTAACCCACCTGCATTGAGGATCTGGGCCCAAACTACTCAAGAGCTATTCTAACTGCCCCGCTATAGATTCTGACCCTGCATCTGGTCACGATGACAAACTTTCTGCCTTTTAACTGCACTGAAAGACCTCTCACCAGCATGTGGCTCCTTTACTGTTGAATAATGCCAAACTATGATTCAAGTTTTCCTTAAACTCCTATAGACTCAGAATTTTCTCCAATGTGGATTCTCTGATGTCGAATAAGACTGGACCTCTGAATAAAGGCTTTCCCACACTCATTACATTGATAGGGCTTCTCCCCTGTATGAATTCTTAGATGCTGGATGAGACCAGTGTTCCCATTGAAAGCTTTCCCACATTCTTTGCATTTATAGGGTCTTTCTCCAGTGTGGATTCTCTGATGCTCAATAAGGCCTGACTTCTGACTGAAGGCCCTCCCACACTCATTGCATTTGTAGGGTTTTTCCCCAGTGTGGCTTCTCTGATGGCCAATAAGATGTGAGCTCCGCCTGAAGGTTTTCCCACACTCATCACACTCATAGGGCTTCTCCCCAGTGTGGATTCTCTGATGTCCAATGAGATGTGAGCTATGACTGAAGGCTTTCCCACACTCATTACATTCATAGGGTCTTTCCCCACTGTGGATTCTCTGGTGCAGAATGAGGCCTGCACTCTGACTGAATGCCTTCCCACACTGGTTGCACTGATATGGCTTCTCCCCAGTGTGGATTCTCTGGTGAAGGATCAGGCCTGTGTTTTGACTGAAGGCTTTGCCACACTCCTTACAGTGATAGCGTTTTACTTTGTTGTGGATATCCTGATGGGAAAGAAGGGCTGACCTGTAACTGAAGGCTTTCCCACACACATTACACTGATAGGGTTTCTCCCCAGTGTGGATTCTCCAGTGGCGAACAAGGCCTGAGCTCTGAGCAAAGCTCTTTCCACATTCATCACATTTATGTCGTCTCTCCTGGGTGGGATTTCCCCGCTGTCTCTCTAATCTGCCCAAAAGGTGTTGGGCTTCTCCACGCTCAAGACCCCCAATAACATCCCCGTTGCATTTGGCAGCTGTCTCTCCATGTAGTTGGGCTCCGGTAGATATTACCTGTTTTGAAACTAATTCCTTGTTCTCATTCCTGGTTTCACCACCTGAAACAAAAATGTAATTAAGTCATCAAGCAAATGTCACTTCTTATTCTTTGTTGGGAGAAAGGAATCAAAGATAGGAGAAAAGGAAAATAAATATGGAACAGCTACACAAATTGCAAAGCTTACATTTGTCTCCAAGATGCCTTCAAATATGAAGAGATAGGAGCAAGTCAAACCCAAGTACCACTGGCTAACTGGGGAAGAAGTGCCGTGAAAAAGAGGAGTTTATTGGAAAGGGGACTAAAGCAGGGAAGAGATCAGCTGAGGAGAAGTGGAAATCAGGAAGTGGGAAGGAATATGGAACAACTAGAAGATCTAATGAGTGGGACAGACATAGGAAAAAAATCCCCAAACAGTCATAAAAAGGAAGGAGCACAAGAGGCCTAGGTGAGAGAAATCTATGTAAATATCCTATGGGAACTGGGGACAGAAGAAACGAGTAAACTCAAATAGCACTAAAAGACTAAACTAAGTCAGTTCTGCATTTGAGTCCTGGTTCCATTTTAGACCTCAAGAAGTCTCTATATTGTATTTTTATGTTGAATCCTGAATTTATACTCAACTATGTCTTTCAGAAAGTTCACAATGTAAGTATACATAAAAAATAAGCAAATAGACAAATGGACAAACAGAAAACCTTGACTATGATTAATAACCAGAGCGCCACTCACCCAGGGAGAACATGCTTCTGTAACTCTCTGGCTTGTCATCTCTCTTCAGATCCTTCTGTGATGGATCAAGAAGCCACTCCTCTCGAATCAAGGATACAGCCATGTCTTCAATCTTCTCCAAAGTCTGAAACAAAATAAACTCCCATTTGAGGACTGGATTGTTCCATAGCTTAAACTCAGGGTGCCAGCGACCCACCAGGGTTAGAAAGGGTCAAGATCTGAGGATGTGCTGATCAGCAAGGAAGAGTAAAATGTAACAAGTCAAATATCAATCTGCCTCTATTCAAAAGGATGTTGGGCAACTTCTTGGGTGAGTCTGCTACAGGCAGCGCACACGCAGGCTACAGGCCATGATCATGACCCAGGACAGCGATGGGGCTTCAGTGAGAAGGAGCACAACTCACCTGGAACCCTGCTGTTAGAAGTGACGCAGCCATCTGGTTTCCAGGACTTCCTTTCTGGGAGGGGGTGGGACTGTGAGAAGCAGATACAGCTAAGAAGGAGAAAGAAGCTGTGAATGAGGCCAGCCTTGTGTTGTGCTTGTGGGAGTCAGCAGTAACCCATTCTAAAATTATCTGTATTTCAGCCGAAATGCACACCACAGATATTACTTTGAGATGATAGCTTGGCTCTGGCTCTACACCTAAGGGTGTCCATAAAACACCCACACTTTGATGTCCCTTTCAGCCTGACGTTGCACATAAAACATACAATTGCATGACTTCCTAACAGGAACTGCTGCATGATTTCTCCTCTGACCGAAGCTACATTCTATCCTTGTGCTGGTCACAGGCTCCTTTTAGGTCTCAGTCTCTTGGCAACCTCTATCTACTGCGATACTGCCAGTATCTGCTGCCCGTTACCAGACAGTGTAGAACAAAACCAGACAAGAATTATATTAATAAATGAAACTGCTTCTATGTTTCTTCTCCAGAAGAATTAAAAACACTATTTTATAGAACAAACTTCTATAAGCCACACAAGTAAAACCATAAAAAATGCAGAGCAGGTCTGAGCTAAGACTGGAAAGTGCTGTTCTGTAAGGAAGTAAGTTCTCAAACAACGATAGAAAATGCCAAAAGGATATAGGAGCCAGACTGAAGGGACCTCTTCTGGCAAATCTGAGACAACTTAAGCGTCAAAATAATGGTAGTAACAAAATATTCATGGGGGGAAAAATGTTTGAGTTCATACTGATAAATAAAATTAAAATAGGGAGAAGGGGACACTCTCCATTACAAGAAACAAGTAAACGTAGAAGGAATAACAGAAAGTTATCATTTTGTAACTTGCTTAGTAATCACTGACTCAGTCAAGAAGTACCAATTAATATTCAAAGTAGTATTTTAGCAAAAGTACTGTACCGAGGACCAGGCTATTTACAAAGAATCAAGAATATCTCCCCACAAGTTATTAATTATAAAAAGAAAAATAGTAACCCACCAAAAATAACCTCAACCAAGTCGTCAAAATTACCATCAGCAATAACAGGACAAATCCCTGCTGTGTCTCTGAGGACACAACCTCACTTCTGGAATGTTCCTGCCAGACAGATAGAAAACTGGGTAACTAAAGTGTTGTCTTGGACTGGACTCTGGATGAACACCATTGGAACCACAGGCAAAATGTGAATGTGAACTGGGGACAAGATGAGTATTATGTCAATAATACATGATTGAGGAAATATGTACTGAAATATTTACAAATAAAGTGCCATGATGATATCAACAAACCTCAAAAACGTGAGTTTGTTTGCCAATACACTGGGATTACAGAAATGTATGAATACCTAGAAGTTGCCAAATTCTTTAATTTGCTCATAATTTCAGCCTTGGGATTGACAGTCTGTAGGTGAAGCCTATAGAAACACTGACATCACAACTATGAATGGTCTGTAAAGAGTGGTTTCCCAGGAACAAAATGGGGTTTCTTCTTACTCCCAGCTCCTCACCTCTGTCTTGGGGCCCGTGGAGCCCGGGAGCGATGTGCCCAGTTGCCGGAGGCTGGAGCGGAGCATCTGGAGGCTCTGGTGCGGGCTCCGAGTACACCACCTCCTTCCAGAGGACCCTGTGACCATGTACACGAGCTGGGACCTGAATACAACGAGCAGTTGCGTTATGAGGAACCCCTCTGAGAAACGAGGTGAAGAAAGCCCAAAGCACACTCTCAGGACACGTGCTTGGCAAGAAAGCAGCAGACCTCACCCATTTCCTCCAGCAGCAAGGAGCACAAACACACTGATGTGCACAGAAATCAAAGGAAAACACCTGTTGACGCCCTCCCTACATCCAACACATACTTTGCACTCCCCATGCCAGGGAAGAATGGTCATCAGGAACAAAGCAGAGCTGTTCAGTGGGAAAAAACTTTTGCGAGGAATTAAGAAACCCGAGTTCTGGTCTCAGATCTACCTTTAATGTTTGGGTGCCCCTGAAAAAGTAATGTAAGCTCTCTATGCAGCTTGCAAATAGGAGCAATAACACAGTGTGATAAGGACAAAAAAGTGGATTTATACTTTTAAAAAGAATAATTCTGTAAATGTAAGCCATGTCACACTATGACTGCTCTCATCCTCCAACAGCAGGAATGCATGCCTAGCATTTATATTCGCACTGTGGTGCCACTGCCCCTCCGCCCAATCTCCAGGATGCCCAAGTTCAGCACACACACACTGCCTGCCACTTACTGGCCGTCCTAGGATGTCAATCTGCCTCTCCAGATCCTCCAATAGGGTCACAACTTCCTCCCCACTCTCCAGCTGATGTTCCTTCACCAGGGCCTGCAGCTCCGTGGGCAGGATGCTCAGCAACTGCTCCAGCACCAGCAGCTCCAGAATCTGCTCCTTGCTGTTCAAATCCGGCCTCAGCCACTGATGGCAAAGAGCCCGGAGTTGGATCAAAGCTTCTCGGGGCCCTTGTGTCTCCTGGTAGCACAGCTTCCTGAATCGCAAGCGGAACAGCTCTTGGCCAAGAAGGTTGTGCTCATGTGGACTGGATTCCTGGTCCCAACCATGATCTTCCTCAACCTTGACAATTACAAGGTCCTCTTCAGGAGCCTGGTTGGACGGAGATGGGGCTAAAGACTTTCTTGATTTTGCAGCCATGTAGGGCCGGGAAAGATGAGGAGACTTGCTTCTACCACCTTCTTTATTTTCTTAAGAGAAGGACCTTCTGAGGGCCTCTTCTTTAAAGGACTTCTTTACAAATAGAAAATGCTAGTGTTAGGGGAAGTCAAAGGTCACATTGATTTACTAAGACACCTTAACAAGCTCCCTAATGCCATGGATGTACTTGGGTGTGGGCTCCCGATTTCCTTTCAATGTGCACGAATCCCTGCACCAGGCTACTAGTTTCCAAATAATTTAGCTCAAGATACTGACAAGGACTATCCTCCTCCTGACATTCATTACCCTTCCTGGGCTCCCACCTTCCCTCTGATCTAGGGGCTAACTTCTAGTGTGGACCCTCTTTCGACCTTTGTCTCTTTAGAACACTGGTCCTGCCTCTCCAAGGAACCTGGATGCCCCATCACCACCTGCAATCCCAAAGTCAGGTCCCCAACACTACTGACCTACTAGAATGTTTTATAAATAAAGTCATACAGCAGTCATACAGCAGGAAGCCTTTTAAGTCTGGCATCTTTCACTCAGCATAATACATGTGAGATCATCGACACTGTTGCATGTTATCAGTTTATTATTACTTCTTAAAATATACTTTTTTTTTTACAAAAACTTTTAAGAAACTCATTTTCATTAGTAAAATGCACAAATCAGGTGTGCTGTTTTACTTCTGAACTACAACTTTGTGCACTGCCCGACGGTGTCAGAAATGTTTTTACTGAACAATTATCCAGACACCACCACCATTTTCTGAATTCTCTACGAAAAACTGAATAACATAATAGCAAAAGTAGGTTTCCATAAATAATCGGGGCTTCCCGAAGCAAAATATGTCTTTTTAAAAAACGAGAAAAACGAAGGTCTTACTGTGACGGACGCACGCAGCGTTGCCGTGTGAAAGTAGTTCCTTGGTGGGAACGGCCGTGAAAAGAAACTGGGGGGGCCTTTCCCGGTTTAGGACAAATGCACTGGACCGCGAAGAGCACCACAGTCCATGAGCGATCCGGGAAGGAGCCCTCGGGAGAGGCCCCCGCAGGACCGCGGGGACGCGTTCGGCGGGGGCGACCCCCGGACGCGGCCCCGGCGGCGGCCGGGCCACAAGGCGCCGCGGGCCGGGGCGGACGGTACTTACCGCGAGGACGGGGCGCGGCCCGGGGCGGGGACGGCAGATGCGGCTGGCGGACGGACCAGGGGGAAGCACGGGCAGCAAAGGGAACGAGACCCGAACCCGACCAGGCCCTCCGGCCCCCAACTCCCCCACCGGCTGGGGGACACCGCAGCCAAGCGCACCTGGCCCAGTCACTTCCGGCACCTCTAGGAACCCGGGAGGACTGAGCGCTCTATGGTCGGCGCCCCGGGCTCCTCCCGCGCCTGCGCGTCGCAGGGTCTCCGGGCGGCGCAGCTGGGAGGCCGAGGCTGTTTGCCGGTCTCGGGTGGTGCCGCTTGGATGCCCCGTAGTTGGGTCTTCCCTGCAAACACATATCCAGTCCTTGAGGAATTCCGTTAGTCATCAGGCATAGCTTTAAAAGTCCAAGAAGCACACTGTATGTTACCATTCTTCAAAAACAATCCGGCCCTGGCCGGTCTGGCTCGGTGGAGAGGCCGGAGGGCGCGGAGTGGACTCCTGTCGGGAGCGTGTACCCCCGGCCCGATCCCGGCGAGAGCCCTGCGGGGGGCCACCCATCAATGCGTTTCTCACGGGGATGTTTCTCGCTGACTTTCCGGTGAGAATTAACAAAAGAAAAATAATGGCTCTCCGGGAAGAACACCGTCCTGCGGACTCAAGGTCAAGGGCATGGACCTCGGCTGTAGGCTGGGCCCTGTGGGAAGGCAACCAGTAGACGTGTCTTTCTCACATGGATGTCTCTCTCTCCCCCTTCACCCTAAACATCAATGGAAATATCCTCAGGTAAGGACTAATGAACAAAAATCACAATTCACTGACTACAATCTTTAACCCCCTTTCTATCTCCATGAATTGCACTCGCTTACCAAACCTGCATTGCAACTTCGCCTTTTTAACTATGGGCAAGCTTCAGTAGCCGACCTGGGTTATATTACTGCAGAGTTCTGGAAGCAAATCTGCATTCATTCTTTACACACCGTGGTGTTAGTCTTAGCTTTACAGACCAAAAAGGGTCTCGGGTGGAGGATGTAGAAAATGTCTTTTGCTTTTGTTGTTTTGGTCCCTCATTTTTTTACATCAGCACCTTTCCTAACCACCCACTAAATCTGTGTTCAGGTGCCCCTCCAATCTTTACCTTCCTTTCCCCGTTCTCATCCTGCAGATGGACACAGCCCATGTTTCCTTTCAATGCCCACTCCTAACCCAGAAATATCCTGTCCAAACACTAGTTTTCATTCGTTCTTAAGGGTTCTAACATAAAATCACAACAAGACAAATACTACCTGTGGAGAAGTTTCAGTGCTTCTAAACTCTTTCAAAACACTCATCTTTGCTCTCTATTTCAGAGCTATTGACTCACAGCTAAAAGTAACTGGCAGACTAAAACTCTGCTGTTTTTTTTTTTACATTAAAAATATAATTTTACAACACAAAGTTGTAGTTCAGAAGTAAAATAGCATACCTGATTTGTGCATTTTACTAATGAAAATGAGTTTTTTTTAAAAACGTGCACATTTAAAAAATGTTTTTTATTGATTTTTTTTTGGAGGGAGAGGAGAGAGGAGAAGACATTGTGTGAGAGAAATTTCGATTGGCTGCCTCCTGCACACACCCCAATTGGGAATGGAACCCACAACTTAAGGCATATGTCCTGACCAGGAATCAAACTGATGACCTTCTGGTACACAGGACAATGTTCAACCAAATGAGCCACACCAGCCAAAACTAATAAAAATAAATTTTAAAAAGTAAAATAGTATTTTCAGAATTACTCAACACCAGGCTGCACTCCTACCAAGATGACCACTTTAACTGCTTCCCTTTAACTCAACTTCATGTTTATTTGCAAATAACATGCAACACTGCCACTTCTTGATTTGTTATGTACAGATAAATGTATATTATCTATTGACTTTTTTCTATGGAAAAATAGCATTTAACTCTTCTAATCACTGCTGGAATTGGCCACAATAGGGCTCAGGGACACATTTTAAACTTCCTAGAGTTGCAAGGTCCAACAACAACAGCCACACTCTTTTTATTAGTTCATGTATTTTATTGATTTTACAGAGAGGAAGGTAAAGGGAAATATCCTCAGATGAGGATTACAAGCTCTTGACCAGAATTGAACCCAGGACTGTTCAATCCTTGGGCTGATGCTATATCCACTAAGCCAAACCAGTTAGGGACAGCCAGACTCTTTTTAGAGGTGTGATAGTAACCTAAGCTGTTAAATTATCCTATATAATAAAAGCCTAATATACTAAGTGTCCAGTCATCCGTTCAACCAAAGCATAATATGTTAATTATATGCTAAGGCTCCTCAATAGCTTGCTAGGATGTGCACTCACCTCCAGCCCACTGGGACTGAGTGAGGTGGGCCAGACACAGCCTTGGAGCCCTCCCATGGTCCCTCCCCTGCCCCAATCATACACCAGTGGGGTTCCTTGGCCTGGCCTGTCCCCTCTTGCAATCTGCATTTCCTCAGGGCATGTTGGAGAGCCGGTTTCAGCCTGATTTCACAGGCCAGGCCAAGGAACCCCACTGGTACATGAATTGGTGCACTGGGATTCTAGTTATATTATATTTATTTTAATAATCATTTTCCTTCCATTAGAATACACCCATTTTTTTAAGGCTGAAAAGGTAACATTATTACTAAACTGTTTTCTTCTGGAGTGTTTCCATGTTATTTCCTGCTGCTATTGCAGCCTCCTCAGGTGTCTCTTTTGCTACTTCCTGAACTCAGAATCACACAATATCAAAGCCAGAAGGTACCTTACCTGTGTTTGATGGGAAACCAATGCCTTTACAACTTTTTGCAGCAATAAAAATGGTCCACACCTGTGTTGTTCAATGCAGTAGCTGCTTGCCACATGTGACTAAGAACACGGACATGTGGTCATGTCACCAGGAACTGAACTTCCCATCCTATGTGTGTTTGGATGTATATGGCCACTTGTGGATACTGGCTACATCGGACCAACCTCCGCTTCAGTTGACAGCAGCAATTTTCAACCTTTTTCATCTCATGGCACACACAAACAAAGTACTAAAACCCTGTGGTACACCAATGTATCTATATTTTTGCCAATCTGACAATAAAAAAGGGTAAAACATTGGTTAATTCATACTGGGTACTGTGTTGGCTGCTATCGTTTTTTTATTTGACAATCAAGGGAAAAGAGATCAGTGCCCCTGACTATATATAGTCAGGTATTGCATGTTTTAAATACTCCTGCAGCACACTGGTTGAAAATTACTGCTTTATAGGGAATGGGGACTCAGAAGAGAAGTGACTTATCTGAAGTTAAGGATCCCTAATACACTCGTTTACCCCCTGTACTGGCAAACTCTGTGTTCCTTCCCATTTGGTCTTCTTTAGTCTGCTGACTTTTCAGTTGTCTCCTTTCTATCAGTGCTAAAGAAAAAAATTGCACAAAATGAATATATTCCCTAGTTGAAGATAAAACAATAACAATATTTAGGCCATTATATCAATAATGATGGGAAAAAATAGCAGTCCTATATCTTAAAAGAAAAAAAAAATGTTTTCTCCTGGCTGGCATGGCTCGGTGGTTGAGTATCAACCTATGAACCAGGAGGACCCAATTTGATTTCTGGTCATGGCACATGCCTAGGTGATGGGCTCAATCCCAGTGGGGACAGGGATGGGTGTGCAGGAGGCAGCCAACCCATGATTATGTGTCATCATGATGTTTCTCTTTCTCTCCCTCTCTAAAATCAATTAAAATATCTTTTTAAAAGTTCCCATTACCCTGTTTTTTCTCAGTGGATGTTGCTGGTTGGGTTCCAGGTCAAAGGCTCATACCTTGGTTGCAGACCACGTAGAGGCATATGCGGGAGCACCAACTGACATGTCTCACCTCCATGTTTCTCTCTTTCTTTCCCCCTCCTGCTTCCCTTCCACTCTCTCTAGAAATCAATACAAAAAAGTATCCTCCAGTGAGGATTTAAAAATAAAGTTTTCATTGACTTTAGAAAGAAACATTGCTGTTGCCTTGCATGCATCCAGACCAGGGACCAAATCTGTGACTTTTCAATACAAGACGCTCAACCAGCTGAGTCATAACAGCCAGGGCTTAGTTCTTAATTTCAAAAGTTATTTTCATCTATTTCAGCTTAATACACATCTGGTGGGCCTGTCCCATCATTGGCAATTCACAGAATGGAAATGAAGGCAGAGAACTGGAATGCTTTTGCCTAAAGTCATTCACTGAATGGTCAATAAAAAGGGGTTGAGAGTTGGAATTCACTGTCTTTCAACCAGGAAACAGTTATCTTGGACTGGACTAAGCATTGCTGTTTATGGCCAAGGCTTTCTGAAGTAACTTAAAAAAAACAACAACACTTTTATTCATTTTTTTTTTTAAAGAGGAGAGTGAGAAAGTGAGGGAAATATTGATGTAAGAGTGAAACATTGATCAGCTACTGCTTGCATACCCCCCTACTAGGAATCAAACCCACAACTGGGCATTTGCCCTGACAGGGAATTAAAACAGCAACCTTTTGGTGCATGGGTCAACACCCAACAGAGCCACACCAGCCAGGACTCTGAAGTAAGAAAAGGAACTACTTTAGAAATAAAAGCAAATTTTATTCAGATTCTGTGGTGCGAGAGAAATTTTTAATGATGATGGAAGCTTTGCCTGCATTCAGGATACTCATAAGATCCCTGATTAGGCCTGAACAGCTAAGGAACTGTTGTTACTGAACCCTTATTAGTAAGGCTTTTTTGCTGCATGAATTCTTTGATGTTGAGTAAGGGCTGAACTTACCCAAAAAGGCCTCCCGCACTCATAACATTCATAGGGTTTTTCACCTGTGTGGATTCTCTGATGCTTAATAAGACCTGAGTGTCAACTAAAATCTTTCCCACATTCTTCACATTTATAGGGTTTCACTCCAGTATGCACTCTGTGATGTCCGATGAGATGTGAGCGTTGATTGAAGGCTTTTCCATATTCGTTACATTTATAGGGTTTTTCTCCAGTGTGAGTTCTCCTGTGCTTGCTAAGGGCTGAGCTGTGACTAAAACTCTTCCCATAGTCATCACACTTATAGGGTCATCTTTCCCTCAGCCACCTCTCTAACCTGCCCTCTCTTTCAGTCCCATTTTTGGATTCAGGATGTTGAGGAAGGACTTTGTTCAGTCTGTTATTTACCTTCCCAAGGAATTCCATGTCTTTTGTCATATCCTCCTTTTCGGAAAACTCTTCATTCTCAGTCCTGGTTTTATCACCTGTAATAAACAGGGCCTATTTTAGGTTTGAGAAGCAAAAGCCTATGGAAGACAGAACATACAAATATTACAAATGTGTTATAAAGAAATGTAAAGACACACACATGTACAAATTAGGTATTTAGCACCATCCAAACACATGCTGATATGGAAGACAATAAGAGGCCTGGGAGGAAGACAGCCCGCAAGACATGATGCCTGGGAACAGATACGGAAGAGAAGAAAAGGAAAAGATGTGGATCAAGGGGTTACCTGGCAAACCTGTGCAAAGGCAGAGGGGTAAATGGTGAATGTAAAGGGGGACCATAAACATTCTGAGGATAATCCACAGGAATCTGAGAGGAATGTGGTGAGTAGAAACCACCAAAGGGGGAGGAAAAGGCAGGAGAGGACAGTGGTGGCTTGGTTCTTGTGCTGGGTTGACTCTATCAGTCCTTATCTTGTGTCCTGTTAGGAGAATTAACTACGCCTGATGGACTCTTCCCTGGGTTTCAGTGACAACCCTTTCTGCTTCTCTTATGTCTCTTATAGCACTTTACAGACTCCTCCTCCTCCACTGAAACTTAACTGGGTTTCCTTTGTTTTAATTTAAAAACTGTGTGTGTGTATTTTCTTATTGATTTCAGAGAGGGAGTGAGGGAGGGAGGGAGATATCAATGATGAGAGAGAATCATTGATCGGTTCTCACATCACACCCCTCACTGGGAATCGAGCCCACAAACCTGGCATGTGCTCTGACTGGGAATCGAACCATGACTTCCTGGTTCCTAGGTCAACGCTCAACCACTGAGCCACACCGGCGGGGCATGGGGCTTTCTTTATATATTCTTCCTGGTCAACCTTGCCTACACCCATGTCTTCTGTCGTCAACCCAGGATGACTCCTCATCTCCACCTCCTCCCATACCTTTCTCCCAGATAGAGAGCATTTTAAATGCACTGCTTGCTGGGTTTTAGCCACTTGGATGTTTCACAATCAACGAAAACTCACATGTATAAAACTGAACTCAAGCCAGCTCCTCTTCACACAGACACAGGCAGACATCAGAGATACTAAGTTTAGGTTCCAGATGACCACCATAAAGTGATGATTACAATAAAGCAAGCTGTAACCTTTTTGGTGGTGGAGGGTCATGCCTTCCATTCAGAGAAAACATCTGCGAAACGCAATAAAGCTAAGTGCAATAAACAAGGTCTGCCTGTACAACCCCTTCTGATACCCTCCCTGACACAAGCAATCAGGTCTGTTCATTCTACAGTAAGTAAATATCTCTTTGATTTTCTCCTTTTCTCTCTCTATCCTTATTCCTGCTCTAGTTGGCCATCCTCTATATTTGAGTGGTCTCTCCCAAACCCCTGGTATAAAACATCTTTTCTCTCTGCTATAGCTGTTATTTCACTTACAGATTTTATGTCACCTATGATTTTATTATTTAGAAATAACCTTTGTCTACATTTACTGTACTAGAAATACACGGCTTACATATACCAACAAAATGGTTTGACAATGTTTCAGGAGAAAATTAGAAGATGGCAAATGATAGGACTGGGTGCTATGATTCCAGAGAAAGAGGGAGAAAAGTCAGAAACAAGAGTGACCTGAAGAACAAGCATAGCAACGAATAGAATAGAGACCTGAGAACGAGCTCATCAGGAAGGCCAGACATTGCGTGGAGAGGAATAAAGAACAGAACTGTGGGAAGAGGGAAGTGACAGTGTAAGGACCAAGCTTGAACCATAAAACAGCTGCTACTTCATGGGGACAGATGAACATCACTGTCCTTGCAAAAGTGACACTGGGAACCTGTCAAGCCTGAAGCTACACTGTGGTTCATGGGTGACTTCACAGAGCAGGCCTTTACCAGACCTGACATCCCATCTGTCCTGACCCCAGAATTCCTATGCCTGTTTCCTAGAGGGTCCTCTGGGCAGAGTCTCAACACCCTACGGTAGGACATGTAGCCACTTCTTCAATGATCAGTAGTTTCTGAAAAAAAGTAAAATTGCTCCACTCAAGGATATTTCTCCTGAGGAATCTCATTTTAGGACTAAGAATAAAGGGCAGAATTTGTAACCATGTAGGAATAATACAGGGAAAAGTGGTATACTTTTTGTCAATTGGAGACATTAAAAGAAAAGGAAAAAGGAAAAGACAATCAGGAGGATGACTGAAGAATAAGGAAGGCACAGCAGAGTCAGAACTTACCTAGACAGAGGAGCCAGAGTTTCATGAAAGACACAATCACAGGCCACCTGGGTCTTGGGCTGCTATCCGTAAAGGGCAGAGACCCGAGACCAGGCCAAGAAGGAACGTTGTCAAAAGGAGATGAGCTTGCTTTGTCAGTGTACTCAGTGGTTAGAGCATTGGGCCACTCACCAAAGGTTCTTGGGTTCATTTCCTGTCAAAGGCACATACCTGGGTTGCAGGTACATTCGGGAGGCAATCAATCGGTGTGCCTCTCACATCAATGTTTCTCTCTATATACATCCCCCTTCTACTCTCTCAAAAATCAATGGAAAAATATCCTGGGGTGGGGATAACAAAACAAAACAAAAAAGAGGAGATGAGCTTTCCTTAGGGCTCCTTTAGGGACAAGACCTGTAATAATTTCCTCACCAAACCAGCCTGCCATACTGGTTAAAAACCCCCGTGTTTACTGGTTGTATAAGGTTTCAGGGGCATTTTAAACTTCAATTTATGTTTTAGCTACCTTACATATGTCTGAGTGGAGATTAAGGCAAATTACACAAAGATACATATGTATGCAAAGCTAGTCTTTTAGAGCCATAAGCAAATAACAAATGACTCCTGTAGTGGGATTCAAAGAGCACCGCTAACAGTACTAAACCACCATCAGCATGAGAAGCAGATTTATGGATTATTACCAAGAAGTACAGAACATAAACTCAATTTCTAACCTCCTAAAAAGAGATTGGGAAAATAGTGTCCTTCTATTCGGATGGAGTGAGTTCATGCTCAGCTCCAAATACAAAGAGTGAGAGATAAAAACAAATTAATCTAAAAGCTTATCTCTGCAGATCAAAAGACAAACCGCGCAACCGTGGCTACTTGGCAACAGAGGACAGCGGCGGACCAAGCGCTCCACGCGGAGGACGGGCCCCAGCTCACGTGTGATCCTAGGAATAAGTCAAGATAAAGAACATAAAGCCGCCTTCCACTAGTATATATCGCCCAAGTAATAAAACATAGTGAGTTAACCAGTCAGACTATAACACCTGCCGCATTTACCCGGAATGCAAACCGAACTGGCACATCATCGAACAGAACCACCGGTAGTCCCGCATTCAGGAAGATTTGGCCGTCTGTGTCCTGTAAACCACACGGACATGACAGACCACAGTGTGCGGGAGATGGCGCGGCGCATCCAGCGCGGACTGAACAAGGAGGGGGCTCACACCTTCGCCGAACTGGAGTCCCGGGCCACCGCTCCCCGCTCTTCCATGCGACTGAGGCAACGGATGGACCGGACCCTAACCACCCCCTCCCCACGCCAGACCCGCGAGAAACTGCGCCAGCGAACCCAGTGAGAAGGAAGTGCGAAAGCCAACCAGCCCAGCTGAAATGCAAACCCTGAAACCCGCCCCCCAAAAGCATAACCTAAGTCTAACCTGGAAAAAGTGCACAGATTATCCCAACGCCGAGGAAGTGATCATATAAACCCCGTCTGAAGGAAATACTGTACATTCAAGAATCCGGTCCAGCCGAAGCCGGTTTGGCTCGGTGGATAGAGCGTCGGCCTGCGGACTGAGGATTCCCAGGGTCGATTCCGGTCAGGGGCATGTGC
>PVJN01016530.1:0-42224 GCA_004026805.1 Lasiurus borealis
CCCATGCTAATGATGGGTGGGGAGCCAGGGCAGTGGGATAAAGGAATGACCAGCCCTGACTCACATGCCAGCCAATGATTCTCTCTGGGAAGCAGACCCCTGAATGATCTTTAGAAAGGATGGCTGCATTCCAGGTATGTTCATTTTTTCATCCACATGCCTTGCATGTACAGTGGTACCTCGAGATACGAGTTTAATTCGTTCCGTCACCTTGAGGCGTGGGAAACTATGAGACGCTCGAGTCGCTGTAAACTGGTGGGTCGGGTGCAGCCAGCCGATCTGCGCGATGACTCCTATCTCACATGTCGCTCGTATTTCAAAGCAAAAATCGCTCACTCGACGGCTCGTATCTCAAAAATCTTGTATGTTAGGGCACTCGTATCTCGAGGTGCCACTGTACTTCCTTCTGACCACATGGCCTTGCCCGAAAAGACCACATGGAGGCCACCAGGTCTCTGGGAGCAGCTGGGTGTCCTGGAACCCTTGGCTTTTCTGCCCTTGTCCTCTGGACCTGGAGGACATGACCTTCCTTCAGAGCAGCCACGTCGGGGAAGGGAAGCCAGCCCGCCCTCCTCCTCTGAGCACCAGCCGGAGGCGGGACTCCAGGCCCCGGGGACTTGGCCCGGCCCGCCCGGCGAAAGGATGCAGATGAATAATTAAGTCACTGTTTACCAGGAACTGTAATCTCAGGGCAGCTCGAGGTAAAGACAGGCACCGGCCAGGCCCCGCCAAGAGCAACACGGCGGGACGCGCAGAGACAGCGGCCTCGGCCAGACGCTGCTTTCTCTCCAAACACCGCGGCTAGAGACGCCGGCAAAACCCTCGCTGCCTCCTGGGCACCCTCCGTGGACCAGGAATAATAGCCGTCAAAAGAATGGATTGTGAGAGCTGATCGCGTCCCACGTCCTAGACATGTTTACCTTATTTTATTGTAACCTAGCTTTTTCCCCACCTCACCGTCCACCCCCCAAAAAAAATCTAAGTAGGTGTGATTACGGAAAAGGGAACAGAGAGGCTGAGTCATGGGCTGAAGTCACACAGTTCATTAGGAGCAGATTAACTCGCATCGAGGATAGGAACCGACATGCATCGGCTAAAGGCGGAGGGTCTGTTTCTGTCCGCCTCTCTGCCTCTGGCTCCATGGGCCTCCAGTGCAGCGGTTCTCCACCTGTGGGTCGCTACCTGTTTTCTGAGGGTCTCAGGCTCTACAGCAGTGACCCACAGGCGGGGAAACGCTAGCAGGGCCGCCTAAGACCATCAGAAAACACAGATGTTTACATGACGATTCACCACCACACGAGGAACTGTGTTAAAGGGTCGCGGCGTTAGGAAGGTGGAGAACCACTGCTCCAGAGTTTGAGGGTTAAGGGGGCTCTTTTTAAAATATGTGAACACTGCAGCCTGGCTTCCCCCCGAAACGGCACCTGCGCCCATGGAGAGTTTTGCATTAAATGTAAGACTATTCACGGGCTTTTTTTTGGGGGGGGGAATCATCTGTGGGCCTCAGAGGAAGACAGCTGGGTGAACTCTTTTTTTTTTTTTAATATTTTATTGCTTTTTTACAGAGAGGAAGGGAGAGAGATAGAAAATCAGAAACATTGATGAGAGAGAGACATCGATCAGCCGCCTCCTGCACGCCCCACAGTGGAGATGTGCTTGCAAGCAAGGTACATGCCCCCAACCGGAATCGAACCTGGGACCTCTCAGTCTGCAAGCCGATGTTCCATCCACTGAGCCAAATGGGTCTCAGCTAGATGGACTTTTTTGTGGCTGCACACCTGAGGCTGTCGTTCAGGACAGGGCTCTCTCTGCCTGCGCGCCTCCCTCACAACCGGCCCCCCGCCGTGTCTAGAAGGACTACTGGTGAACCCCTTCCTTGCAGAGCCCAGGAGAGAGCCAGAGAGGGGACAGAGCCGCTGTCCCTGTCCTTCGGGTCTCATCACCGTGGTTGGGATACGCTGGACCTTTCTCCGCACACAGTGTCATATCCATGAGCCGGGAATTATCATTCTCCCCGTGTTCATGGAGAGACCACTACAGGTCGACAGGGGTTTTGTCAAGAATATGTTTTGAGCCAAGATCGGTTTGGCTGAGTGGATAGAGCATCAGCCTGCAGACTGAGAGGTCCCAGGTTCGATTCCGGTCAAGGGCATGTACCTTGGTTGCAGGCACATCCCCAGTAGGGGGCGTGCAGGAGGCGGCTGATTGATGTCTCTCTCTCATCAATGTTTCCGGCTTTCTATCCCTTTCCCTCCCTTTCTGTGAAAAATCAATAAAATGTATTAAAAATATATTAATAAGAAAATTCATCAATTTCTGTTGATTGTCAACATTTGGAAAAGAACTAAACGTTATGAAAGCTTAGGGGAAACATTATCTCTAGTTCACCAGCCCATGAGCAACAACAACTGTAGGCTTTGTTTAATATTCTAGGCCTTTCTCTCTCCGTGTTGTATTTGCAGGAAAAGAAAATTAAGTTCTCTACACCATCTTGCACGAGGAGGCTCCTTTTCCTGATCATCAGACCCCCACATCGCAGATGGTGTTTCAACAACTTCGTTCACCTTGTTTTCTATGTCATAATTCCAGTGTATGAAATATGCCGTAACTGTGTGAGTCATTCTTTCACTGCTGGGTGTTTAGATAGGATGATTAATAAATCTACTTCAGCGTTTCCCTCTGAAGACGTGAAGTGCTTTTATTTATTCCGTTTCAATGTATTTTTGCAATGGCAGGTTATGTTGAGACATGCCTAGATTTTTTTCACTGGCTACATGTTCAAATCTGAACGCATCAGCCTCTTCCAGAAAAAAAAATAATCATTGTTTCTCCTACACCCCCCAACCCCCCGCTTGCAAGGTTCACAGCTCCCCGTTTTCCAGGTTGGCCTGGCTCAGAGATGGCCAAGCAGCCTGCACCCAGCTCCTGGAGAACTGCTATCTAATCAGCCATGAGGCCACGCAGTCCGCCCTCAGAGTGGAGTGACATTGCGTTAGGACGGCCCTTGCTCCCACTTGCAGAGCAAACATCACGAGCCAGGCTTTTTTATCTCGTGTTTTCTTTCGGTAAGAGCCAGGCTGTGACTCCACTGACTCTGTTTGTCTGTCTATAGTGAGTTCTTGATGAATTTCAGGGTCGTGAATACCGAAGAAATAAGGAAATGATCACATTTCCCTTTTATTGATTTTAAACACGAATTACCACCCATTCCTCCATGAAGGGCTTGCTGAATGTAAGGATCACGAACTAATAATAAAAATAGCCACCAGATAGCAAGGCCTACTGTGTGCCAGGCGCACACTCTCTCAAGGGTTGCGCACAGTGCTTCTTCAGTGTGTTACTGCCCCAGATGCAAAGATCAGCCTTCCACTGGTTAAAAGGAGCATAAAGAAAGATAGTGTGGCTCGGCCAGAACCCACAATCCACTGCGGGAGGCGGCTAGAGTTTTAACCCAGGTTATTGGCATAGGGAAAGCCTGCCTCAGTGCCCACCCCTGACCCGTGTTTGTTAAATTAAGTCATGGAACCACGGGGAGCCCCAACCCTATCAGGGGTATCTGCTTCTGTTCCCTTCTAGGACCTGAGGAATGTTTATCCACAGTGACGTTTGGGAAGGCAAGAGGTTCAAGAAAAAGAAAAATATATTTTCTATTAAAAAAAAAAAAACCCTTTCCCAATAGTGTGTCATCATGGGTTTATCCTCTGGCAATTTCCTGAAGGGCTCAACTTCCGGTGGGGATGCTTTCTGGGGTCTTAGTAGATGCACGCTCACCAGCCTCTGGGGAGGGACTGAGGGGCAGCCCTGGAGTCAAGAATTATCAGCATTAGCCGAAACCGGTGTGGCTCAGGGGACAGAGCATCGGTCTGCAGACTGAAAGGTCCCAGGTTCGATTCCGGTCAAGGGCATGGACCTTGGTTGCAGGCACATCCCCAGTAGGGGTCGTGTGCAGGAGGCGGCTGATCAATGTCTCTCTCTCATCGATGTTTCTGACTTTCTATCCCTCTCCCTTCCTCTCTGTAAAAAAATCAATTTTATATACATATACATATACATATATATATATATATAATCAATTATATATATGTATATATATATATATACATATATATATATATATATAATTATCAGCATTAATTTCAAGACACTTAACCACAAATCCCATGGATGCTACTTACTTTGCTGCATTGGGCAAGTTGCTTCGAGTTAATTTTAGTTTCCTCTTAGTTAAACTAACAGTACGCATACCTACCTAACAGGTTTTTTTAAATACTTGAAAATCACAACGACTGTGCCTAGAACATGTCACGTGTTACTGTTTTTATTGTGATGACCCCAAAGATGTTCTGCTCACTCAGTGATTCCCAACGGTGCAAGCTGTCAGCCACTGAAAGATGCACACAAGGTAGTCATGGCAAAATCAAGTAGATAATGAAGAAAAGGTGGGGGCAGGGATGGGGGGAGAGACTACAACCAGATGGAATAGGTGGGGAGGGAAATGGGGCCAAAAACAGCAATGAGGAACTCAAAGTAATTTGCTGTCTTTCAACCATGTCATGCGCATCGAGAATGGTCTTAAATCGTTTTGGATTAAGAGTTATTTTTTTTTAATATATTATATTGATTTTTTCACAGAGAGGAATGGAGAGGAATAGAGAGTTAGAAACATTGATGAGAAACATCGATCAGCCGCCTCCTGCACACGCTCCCTACTGGGGATGTGCCTGCAACCAAGGTACATGCCCTTGACTGGAATTGAACCTGGGACCTTTCGGTCCGCAGGCCGACCCTCTATCCACTGAGCCACACCGGTTTCGGCAAAAGTTAATTTTTTGGTAAAGATATGACACTATGTATATTGCAGAAATATGTGTCCACACACCCACATCATGAACTTCACCCCTCCCGGTCCAATATCTGACCATCCACGGGACTTCTCTTGCTGTTAAAAGCACATTTCAGAAGACAGCTTCCTGGTATCTGTAATTTGTCCAGCAAAAATAGAGACTCTGATGCTAAATGAAACCTGCCTTACATTGAGCTACCAGGTACTCTATTTCTCTAGTGAACTCTTTTTAATACAAAAAATACATAAAATTCAGAATACAATGTTGTTCAAAAAATGTGTTTTGCAGAAATGGCTGAGCTAACAGAATACATATAAAAAAAGAGAGAAATTCTCAAAGTCCAGAGATTAGGAGAAAGTCGAAACCAGGAAGGCTAGCAGTTGTTAGAGCTGGTATCCACCCTGGCGGTATTTCCCAGTCCGTGGTGGGCTAGTGCCTGGGTTTAATGTCCACACACGTGCACAAAGACAGGAGAACGAAGCCTGATCCTCAGCACAAATAGGACCCTCAAAAGCTAATACTCTTATGGCGTGAACATACACACACACACACACACACACACACACACACACACACGCTTAGGGGTAATCACCTGGCACCTTCTCAGATGGGCGGGAAAAAGATATCCCTGTGTATCTCCTCAGCCACATGCTACGACTCGCAAGAACTTGGGCCCAGTCAGTCTTCGCACAAAATCCGCCCCAGCTGTGTGGTCTGCAAAGACCCGAAAACCCTTTGATCAGCTCTCAAACCAAGGGCGTGTGTCCGCAGTAGAGATCGGTGAGTGAGGAACACAAGCCTTGAACTGTCCAGCCCCAGGTTGACATGCATCTCTTCTCTTCACTGTCTATTGGCCAGAAGTAGACATGGGCCCCAAAACATCTCCAAGGGAAACTTGGAAGTATAGGGAGGAGAGTCAGAATGTTTGGCGAACACCACCTCTGCCACATGAACTGAAATCCTGGTGCTGCTTACATTTGGACATTCTGGCATTTTAAAGTTCAAATGCATAGGATAACTACAAAAAAAAGAAGAGAGATGGTCTGTAACTTCAAAGTTAGCAGAGGGAAAGAAATAGGATGAAAGGAACATTTCTAAAACCTCAATCAATTCAAAGAAGGTCAGGAAAGAGAGAGGGGGAGGGAAGATATGGGGTTAAAATGAGACCAGGAGAAACCACGAAACAAGATGGAACAAAATAAACAGGTAAATAATTTGAATAATTTGTAAACAGGCTAGAGTTAAAAGACACAGACCCTAGTCAATTCCAGCAGCATTCAAGAAACAGCAAGTTCCAAAAGCTTTCAGAGAACTGCAATCAGAGAGCGCACCAGCTCGTGTACAGACTGTTGTATCCTTGACACTTGTGTTTGTTTCCATTTGCTGCCTAACAAATCCCCAGCACACCGATGGCCTAAGAAAACACCCATTGATTAGCTCACAGCTCTGCCGCGGCTTAAAACAACACAGATGTCTGATCTTACGGTCCCCGAGGGCCGAAGTCCAGAATGAGTCTTTGGAGGCCAATCTCAAGGTGTTTTCAGGTCTGTGTTCTGGCTGTAGGCTCCGGGGAGGGAAATCCAATTTCTTGCCTTTTCCGGTCTGGAGAGGCCTCCTGCGTTCCTTGGCCTCTGGCCCCTTCTTTCGTCTTCAGGGCGCATCAGTCCAAGCTCTGCTTCTGCTATCACGACACCTTTTTTTGTATGACTTTTCCCTCTTTCCTTTCTCTTAAAGGACCCTGGGTGATTACACTGGCCCCATCCCGATACTCCAAGAAACTGTCCATACATACATGTCAAGATCCTGAATGTAAGCCATCTGCAAAGGCCCCGTGTCATGTAAGAAAACGTAGTCAGAGGGTTTTAGGTTTCTGATGCGGACATCTTTGGAGAGCCATTCTCTGTCCACCCCACGGCCACGTGGAATACTACTCAGCGGTCAACAAGGAACACACTGTTGACACAGGCGACCCTTCGGAGGACTCTGGAGGGCATGATGCTATATGACAGACACCCGTCTCAAAGGGCCATATGTGTGTGTGTGACTGCAGAGATACGGCTTATGCAGAAGGGCAAATCTCTAGGGATAAAGGACAGGTCATGGGTGGTACAGATTTGTGGGGGAGGGAGGAGGGGACCCCAGAGGGCTAGCAGGAAGGAATTGGTTTCAGGGATGTATTCGATATTTTGAAGATGGTGATGGTGGTTACATGAATTGGTATCTATGTGAAATCTAAAAAAAAAAAAAAAAGAAGAAGAAGAGAGCTTAGTGGTAATCACCTGGCACCTTCTCCGTTGGGTGGGAAAAAGATCTCCCTGTGTATTTCTTAAGCCAGCGGTTCTCAACCTGTGGGTCGTGACCTGTTTTCTGATGGTCTTAGGCTCTACAGCAGTGACCCACAGGTTGAGAACCACTAGCAGGGTCGCCTAAGACCATCAGAAAACACCGATATTTACATTACGATTCACCACCACACGAGGAACTGTACTAAATGGTCGCAGCGTTAGAAAGGTTGAGAACCACTGTCTTAAGCCACATGCTAAGACTCGCAAGAGCTTGGGCCCAGTCAGTCTTGGCACAGAATCCGCCAAGATTTTGCAATTAGTTTTACTCCGTGTATAAAAGACGCATAGCAGTACGCGATGAGTGCTCCGTCTCTCTCTGAGCTCGAACCTGTGTCCTTTTTGAGTCTCTCTGCAGGAGGAGGATGCAGTACAGACGCCCGGAGGCGCCCCACTTCCCTGCTGGAGCGTTTTGCAAAGGGCTGCTCCCCTGCTTTCTCGGTCGCTCACACCCAGGCGCACACCAGGGAGGAAGCAGGAGTGCTCAGCCCCAGAGCCCTGGCCGCCTGCAGGGAGCACGCTCGTGGGCGCTCGCGCGAGTCTGCTTGGCACCGTGGGCCGCCGACTCCCGGGGCAGCGCCGCTCTCAACCACGTTTTATTTAGTGCTTTTAAAATGTATTTATATCTCTGGCCTTGTTTAACATTTTTCACCGAGTTCCCTTTTCCTTTCAAGCAGCGCCGGCCAAGAAAAACAGAACGCGCGCTACAGGAGCCTCGGCAAGACGTCTCCCGAGACGCCACCGTCTCCTGGAAAATTCTCGTCCGGAGTTTACGAGACAAATATAAACACACGCTGGATGGAGTCCTGGAGCCCTCCGTGACCTTCACTTCGAACTGTTTGCATTTCAGGAAGACTCCGAGAGGCGTTGCTGTCCCTGGCAGGATCTTGGGTTTCTGGGCTCAAATGAAAAAAATCTGAAAGAGATCCCACTCCAGGCCAAGCGTCAGAGGAGCGAGCATGAACGGGGGAGGCGGGCTTTCTGGAAGGGACCCGGGGCTTTTTCTTTGTGGTCCGTTTGATCCAGACAGCTTTAGGAGGCAGGGACGGGGCTTCTCGGCACACGGAGGAGGAAATGGGATCTCAGGTTGCATCGTTCGAGGTTGCCTAGCTCTCGTAAGAGTCTCAAATTCCCCCTGGTGGGTGAAATGGATTTGTTATTACCCATTTGGCTGGATTATGACAGACCTGGCATTAAAGGGAAGCACGTAGTAGGTGCTCAAGACATGACAAGTGTCATCACATGCGGACAGGCCAAAGGCTTGGATCACCACTTGGGCTAAAAGGGGCAGGTGCTTTCCATTCGCCACACAGCCTCCTCCACCAGGCAGGCCGGAGCTGGCCTGTGCTCCATGGCCAGGTGCACAGAGTCTGCAATCCTAGCTCTTTTAAGAAAAAAAATATAAATAGGTAGGTAGGTAGGTAGATAGATTCCAGAGACAGGAAGGGAGAGGGAACGAGAGAGAAACATAAGAGAGGATCATTGATCAGCTGCCTCCTGCACACCCCTCACTGGGGATGGAGCCAGCAACCCAGGCCTGTGCCCTGACCGGGAATCAAACCATGACCTCCTGGTTCATAGGTCAATGCTGAACCACTGAGCCATGCTGCCTGAGTGCTATCCTAACTCTTCATGGGGATAAACATCACTCTCTGTACCCCCAGCTGTAAACTACGGGGACCCCTCTCACTGGAGTTCCTCTTCCTTTCTGTCTACAAAAGCAGGGACCCTTCTTTTCTAGGGCTTTGCTATCATTCGCTTGGGTGACAAGCTAGAGGTGATAAAATTCACCAACATGAAGAGTGGATGCCCCACATCCATGACCAAGCCCAGCCCTTTCTAATGCCCAGCACCTTCTGAATAGCAGTGAAGACAGGTCCTCAGTCTTCTCTCTGCAAGCCACTTGGGATGCTCACCAAATCTCCCAAGGCCTGGCCGGGGAAAGGTGAGGTCCCTTCCTGAGGGTCAAGTTCAGGAGGATTCTCATGGTGCCCATCTTCCCCCGGACATTTGTGTTTCTGATGCTCATGATGAGACTCATGACCTTAAGGTGCTCCTATTTGGCTACTTCCGGTGTACTCCATGTATTTAGATGTATGTTGGGGGTCGTAAAGAAGGCAGAAAGCTGTTTTTTTAAAATATACTTTTATTGATTTCAGAGAGGAAAAGAGAGATAGAAACATCAATGATGAGAGAGAATCATTGATCGGCTGCCTCCTGCACACCCTACACTTGGAATCGAGCCTGCAACCCAAACATGTGCCCAGACCAGGAATCGAACCATGACCTCCTGGTTCCTAGGTTGATGCTCAACCACTGAGCCATGCCAGCTGGGCAAGAAGACAGAAAGTTTTGGCAAAAGAGGAGCCATTTCAGAAGCAGACGCAGGGAACTGTAGGCGCACCTGCGACAAGGTCAAGTGGCCTTCAGTCAGATCCACAGAGCCTGTTGAGAAGGGAAAGTCTCCCGCTCAGAGAGTCTATGGTGTATGTTCAATGCCGCCTCCCCTGTTTTAAATATCGGGCGAGCATTTTTGAAAATATATTTTATAAAACTAGAGGGTAGAAAGTACCAGGGACCTAACTGCCTATAATCCCTCACTGACATGAGAACTGTTAATATTGTGAGCATTTCCTAATAGTTCTCTAGTCATATCTCTCTTGTGTAATTGAGATCAGTGTGTGTGAGAGAGAGAGAGAGAGAGTGTGTGTGTGTGTGTGTGTGTGTGTGTGTGTGTGTCCTGCTCCCTCATCCAGCATAAACCATTAATATTTTCCCTTATCATTAAAAAAACAAAGACAGCCTGGGGAACCTTTACAAATTGAAGAAATTAAAAAAAAAAAATAGCGGCTTAAGCAAAATGGGATTCTGGATAGGATCCTGGAGTAGAAAGGTTCATTCATGACAACACCGAGACCTCGCTGACCCTCGAGTCTAACAGCCTCGCCTCCTGGCTCCGGAGCTCGTGAGTCGGACCCACGTTCCCTAAGACGTGAACGGGCGGGCAGGCCGTGGGACTGTGTGCTGCCTGCACAGCTCTTCCGTGAGACTAAACTTGTTCCAAATGAAAAGCTCTAAAACTGCTCATCACGTAAAATATCAGGCAGAGGTATAATCTATGTAGGAAGCACTGAAACATGGCCGCGGTGAGCACCACTCTTCTCAGTGAGAATTTACTCAAGATGAAGTCCCCGGATGTAAGTACTGGCCTTTCACCCTAGCCAGTTTGGCTCAGTGGCTAGAGGATAGGCCTATAGACTGAAGGGTCCAGGGTTTGATATCAATCAAGGACATAGGCCCTGATTGTGGGGTTGATCTTCAGTAGGGGGCTTCCAAGAGGTAGCCGATCAATGATTCTCTCTCATCATTGACATTTCTCTCTCTCTCTCCCTTCCTCTCTGAAATCAATAAAAATAAAAACATAAAGTGCCAGCCTTTCTCTTTGTGGGAGAATCTCTCCTGTTTTCCTCCCCCTCGATGCCTCCCGCCCTCCCCTGGCTCCATGAACCCCTGCCTCCGATGCACTGGCCTCTGTCTTTATGTGAATCACTTTGCAGGCAGTGGCCAGGCCTGCCCCTTTCCTGCACCTGCTGAGTCCATGTTGGCCCTGGGATGGAAGGATGGCCAGGAGAGAGGGGCCTGGGAGTGATCCTGAGGAGAGACGTAAGGATGGGAAGGTCGACAGTCGATGGGAAGTTCACGGGTATTGATCCCCACTTCCAGCCCGGCTGTGGCCTCCACCCTTTACAGCTGCTCCCCCGTCCGTGTCTGACTCAAGGATCATCATCCCCCCCTTCACGATGAAGGAAGTCGCTCAGGAGACAGAGTCATCTGCCCAAAGTCATCCATCTGTCAGCGGCCACAATAGGATTAGAACCGAACCCGGCAGTTCCGTAATCAGCGCTGTTTGTACTAAAAGACGCTCCTGAGTACACTGGCGGTGTTAGGAGGGATGAACCTTGTCAGCGTTCAGACTCATCCCACTTACATCATCACATAAATACAATTCACCAAGCACCTGGGAAAGAAATCAAACCCGGGACCCTTCAGTCCACAGGGAATGTCCTATGTGTATGTATGTTATCTGTTTGGAGAGCAGAGAGGTCTATTTTCATGGACTTTACACAAAAAGAAAAACAGAGCAGCTAAGTGTTTTCCACTTGAACATAATGGATGTCAACCTGGCAAAGGTGCCAGAGCTCAGACTCCCTTCACTTTCAGTTTGGGTACCCACCCTGCATTGCACAACCGGCCAAGGGGATGTGATGCAATGTTTTAAACAGCCTCTGCAAAACAAGTATTGAGCAACCCCGCTCTCTCTTCACCCCTGTCTGCGCCGAGCAAGCCTGCAGGTTTGCTTGACAGAATAAAGAATGTGCCCTGGGACAGCAGTCCAGCCAGACACTCAAAGGCTCCGGAGTGTTGCAAGCAGTGAGCCTGGCGGAGATGAATCTAGAAGGAAGCACCCAGACTCGGCCATGCCCCCCTCCCCCGCCGCATCTCCTGCAGCCAGTGTTGAGGGAGAAGCACAGAGAGAAGCCAGCGTGTTGGACACATTTCAGCATGGACCCCGTGCTTCCGGGCCTGTGGCAAAGGTTGAGAACTTTCCAGCATATTTTTTCTCTTAAGAAAATAATGTGACATTACCCCCCCAAAAAAAAAATTGGGAGGGCGAATTAATCATGCACCAATTCATCACCCCAACAACAGTGTTTTCCTTTTACATATTCATTCCCGCCAGACTTCCTCCCCTTCGTTCTGATTTCACGCTGTGGGTCGGCATACAGGAAGCGGACCATCGACTGAGACTCGATGGTTTATGTTAATGACCCAGCTTCTCGCTGACAAAAGTCCTCTAAGGCCTGTCAAAAGATTTTCTCTCTGTTTCCGGATAAGAATACAGTGGTACCTTGAGATATGAGTTTAATTTGTTCCGTCACCTTGAGGCGTGGGAAACTATGAGACGTTCGAGTCGCGGTAAACTGGTGGGTTGTGTGCAGCTGGCCAATCCCTGCAATGACTCTTATCTCAAATGTTGCTCGTATTTCAAAGCAAAAACCGCTCGCTTGACGGCTCGTATCTCAAAAATCTCGTATGTTAGGGCACTTGGATCTCGAGGTACCACTGTATAAACTAAAGCAAATTCGGTACCTGTGCCCTGGGGTACAGCTGTGGATCTGGGATGCAGGTCCAGGTCTCTGTGATACAAGACCTCCAGGTGGTTTGCTCTACCTGGTCCAACCATTTTACATTTTCTCCTTCCCCTTGACATCTCAGCATGCTATTTCACTCTAGGCCTCTGAGTTCCTATATTCACATTTGTAATCTAAGTAGCAATAGCTGCATCACCATTTATTCCAGAACATTGAGCTTTGTAGCAAGTAACAAACCTTAAACTATAAAAAAAAAAATCCAAGTTCACAAGAGATGCTGCATCCCTTCTGCTGGGGAGGTAAGGACTTAGCCTCACCACAGAGGGGCTTATGTTCCTGAGCCCTCACATCCCAGCGGGTTGTGGGGACTCTGGGCTCTGCATTGGGGGCCTGGGTAGCTGGGGGAGAGCCACAGGGCCCTTAGATTCCACCATCTGAGCCTGTCAACACCCCGATCCCATTCCATTGCCAATGTCTGGCCTTGAGGTCACTTCTGTGAACTCTGCTACCTGCCTCCAAATTCTCGCCCAGTCTGGCTCCATTCAGCTGCTCTCTGACTGGATGGGTTGGTTGTCGATATCTTTATGGCTCTAGCTTTCTGAGGCCTGTTCCCTCCCCCAGTTGGGCTTCTCTTTACAATGGATCCGCTGCCCTTCTAGAGGAGAGTTTTCGGCAGGCAACAGACTGAAGTCTGTCACAGGCCCTTGGGAGGCCGGGGTGAACGTGGGGATGGAGGTCAGGGCAAGAGAAGACACTCAAAGTGCAGCCACCTCACCCGTGACCAGTGAGCAGATAAGCCGGATAAATCTCTTCTGCACCTGGGAGGTCATCTTTTTGACAATCACATCTTCCACTAATTGGATGTGGCTCGCCCACATTACCAGCGGCGATCTGCTTTACTTAAAGTATAAATTTACTTTATGCTTCAAATTAACCTGAAAGGATAACTTACTTACCTGTAAATCTCTTCTAAAACATCGCCACGGGAATATCCGGAATAATGGTTGACCACATACCTGGACACCAGGCCTCAGAAAGTGACTCAGGAAGTAACCATCACGGTGTTCTCTGCAGGGGCAGGCACATGGGCACGCAAAGCAAAACCGAGGCTCCCTCTCCGGGGCTTCCCTGCCCGTCATTTTAAGCCACAGTCTCAACTTTTTGTGTTACTCTTGAGAGAGAGCATTTTCTGAAAAACAAAAATGAAAACACTCTATATTTACAACACGGGAGTCCATTTATTTAGAAATATTAATTATCCGGGAACAGTGGTGTTACTCTCTGCAGAGTCGTTGGTGGATTAAATACAATTCTCTGTCCCAGGAATAGACGTTTATGGAGAAGTAGATATCTGAACACAACGTTGTAAGACACTAGAGCAGTGGTTCTCAACCTGTGGGTCGAGAACAGCTAGCAGGGTCTCCTAAGACCATCAGAAAACACAGATATTTACATTACAAATTACAATTATGAAGTAGCAACAAAAATAATTTTATGGTTGGGGGTCACCACAACATGAGGAGCTGTCTTAAAGGGTCTCGGCATTAGGAAGGTTGAGAACCATTGCACTAGAGTAACAGCTAAGCTGCCATGGCCAGGGGCGCTAATGGATCCCGTGACTGTGGCCTTCCTTTCTGGCTTTCCCTTCGCTGTTATGCTACTGGCTGCACCAAAGGGTTCTAGAAGCAGCAGCTAGAAGGAATGTGAACATACTAGTATCCAAGTCTACAAGTGACTATGTAGGTAGTTATTCTTGGCTTTGGCTAGGAAAGAGGTCAAAGCCAAAGTTGAAGACCATCCTTAGCAGACCTTCAGGATCATGTGGCAGCCATTTTGTATACTCACTATACTCCAGTGTGTTCTCTCTCTCTCTCTCTCTCATTTCCTGTTACTAGAGAAAAAATAAAAAATTACTCCATTTAATGTTTTGTTGTCTGCCAACTCAAAGTTCACTTTGGAAAGACATAAAAAATAAGGTTGACAGAAGGTAGGATGGATGGATGGATGGATGGAATGGATGGATGGATGAATGATGGATGGATGAATGATGGATAGATGATGGATGGACAGACAAATAAAAGGTGAGGTAGATCATCCTTTGAGGAGTTAGAGAAAGCACCACTGAAGAAGGAGCCAGCCAAGCTGGGTCCGGAGGATGGGTGGGTGTCTGGTGGAAGGAAAAGAGGGCTGTCTCCACCCAGGGACGGGTCAGGGAGAGCGATGGGGCGTCTGGTGGCACTCATCTTTGGTGAGCAGGGCTAATTCAATAAGTGACTCAGGAGTTGCGTCATCTGGCTAATGCTCTCAGAATGGGTCCTAGATACTCGAGTCATTATGCTAATGGCAAGCTTCTGAAAAGAAAAATAAAGGGAGAAAAGGCCATCTCCCTCTGCTCATCCAGCAATTACCCATTTCTTGCTCACCTCTTGCTGCGTTTGATAAGAGCCATTAGGATAATAATTACGGGCTCAACTAATGTATTAATAACCCCATAGACACTTCCTTATGCCTCCGTGAAAGAGTGAAATATGTTAACCTTCTAAACACCCTCAGCCAGCAGGCTACGTCAGACTTTTATTAATGGCCGAGCTCAGCCGCCTAACTCCAGCTAGCTGCAACGCGGTGCCCAGATGTGTGGTAACAAAGCCCTTCCCCTTTGCTCTCGGCCATTTCCCTTTTTAGGAACGTGAAACGGAATACTGTGTTTATCCCGCGCACCCTAAGAACGAACATCAGCTGCACGGCCTGAAATAGCCACGGTTTTGCTTGCCCTAAATATTTGACTCTTGAGTCAAGTTATCATAATTGCTAGACACCCTTCTTTAAATATAGGAGAGTAGACCTGCCCGTTGAGAAGACAGAGACTGGATGCTCAGATGGAACGCGGTTTTCATCTGATGTTTTAAAAACAATGCCCTCCGCTTGGCGAGTGCCAGTGGAACGCGGAGCCATTGATGCGTCTGAAGTCAGGCAGATCTGGGGAGGCACGATGAAGTGGTCTCTGCAGGAGTTCAGGGGTGTCGTTAAGACATGAGCTGAAACACGCCCTTCGAAAGCCATTGTTCAACAGCCAGGGCCCCTGCGCCCGGGCTGCTGGTTCACTGATAAGTAAGCAGTTTCAGATTAAACAGCGGAGGCGAGCACGGTCACCGCAGACAAAGGCACGCACGCGGGGAACTAACTGCCTTTGAGCTGGGTGATAACTTATCTTCCAGGACTCGGGCGTTGAGCCGGAGTTGCAAGGCTGCCTGGACCTCTGCAGAATCAGCCTTGGGATGAAAAATGTCTTAGAGTCGGCCTGCCGGGTGCCTACTCCAGTCAGAGACAAAGACATAAACAAGAGACTCCAGGTCCCTGGGGGTCCTTTGGGGCTGCTTCTTCATGGCAAATGCCCCCCACTCATCCTTCGCATCCTTGGGTCATGGCAGATCCTGCCTGCCTTTATGCCTGGGTATTCTGATTGCAAAGTTAATATTGAAGGCGCTTGATATAGTTTGGTTTCTTGAAAGTAAAATCTTGAGGAGACCTAAATGTGGTATTTCTTTATTTAAAGAAGCTATACTGAAACAGCTATGATTGTTTGGAAGGTAATGATAGAAAGTTTAAAAATACATAAAATCTCAACCTACCTATCTATAGAAAGAGAGGAGAGCAGAAGTGACCCAGCTTGACAAAGATTGAGGAGTCATATTTGTGAGGCTTTGAAAATATCTAAAAAATGGCGCACATGCTTTATACCTAGGTCAGTGGTTCTCAACCTTCCTAATGCCGTGACTCTTTAAGACAGCTCCTCATGGGGTGGTGACCCCCAACCATAAAATTATTTCCGTTGCTACTTCATCACTGTCATTTTGCTACTGTTATGAACTGTAATGTAAATATCTGATAGGCAGGATGTATTTTCATTGTTACAAATTGAACATAATTAAAGCATAGTGATTAATCACAAAAACAATATGTAATTGTATATTGTGAAATATTTATTTCTAATTACAAATCAATGAAAATTTGCCTTGAATCATGGTGTAGCATGGGTAGCAGTCTTCCTATGACAACAGTAAACTACATGGCTACACTTTGCTACACCAAGGAGCGGTGTGTTGGTTCCTAAGACCATGGGAAATAGGTGTTTTCCAATAGTCAGGCGACCCCTGTGAAAGCGTTGTTCGACCCCCAAAGGGATCTCGACTCACAGGTTGAGAACTGCTGATCTAGATGTTTAAGTTACAAACCAAACTAGAAATTGGTTCAGATAAAATAACACTTATTTGACATCTCACTTTCTACCCCGACAAAAGCTCATAATGAGTTGGAAGGTTGTGGAGAACCATCAATTCCATAGCCAAACCTCCTTCTCTTTCCACTCAGGAATCCAACTAACCAGCAGGCCCTGTCTGCTCTCTCCTCCAATAGTTCACTCTTGGCCATCCCTCCTGCCTAAGGTTATGCTCACCAGTGACACAATCAGCCTGTGGTTGCATGGACCCGGGAAGAGACGTCGTGCTATTTCTGGAAGGGGCGCCTGGTAAGGAATGGCATGAGGCTGGGTCCTCGGAGAATGGGAACAAAGTTGGGTAAAGACTGTGGAGAGAGGGCAAGAGAGAAGCTCTAAATCGTGGAGCCCTGGACAAGGACACCTCTTATCTAGGGCAGTGGTCAGCAAGCCGGGGCTCACGAGCCACATGTGGCTCTTTGGCCCCTTGAGTGTGGCTCCTCCACAAAAGACCACGGCCTGGGTGAGTCTGTTTTGAAGAATTGGCATTAGAAGACGTTCAAGTTTTAAAAAAATGTGGCTCTCCAAAGAAATTTCAATCGTTGTCCTGTTGATATTTGGCTCTGTGGACTGATGAGTTTGCCGACCACTGATCTAGGGTAACGATCGGTACTGATGGTATGAAGGCATGAGCTTTTAATTTTGGACTCATCTTACTGAAAGGTGAGGAATGTTGATATAAATATAGTTACTACACTGATATTGCAACTGCTTTACATATCTAATCACTAATTTTTTTCTTTCCGTAAGTCTATTGATCATCTATTATCACAGACTTAATATAATACATGACCCAACAGCCTGAGAGAAGGAAAACAACTTACCCAAGAATATACAACTACTAAACTTAGGTCCAAGAATAGCCAAAACATATATGGAATACAAGGCTTTGACCCCTCATCCCAAGCTATGGAGACCAAATGAGATGCAATGCTCCAAAATGGATTATTAATTTACTGTGAGAACTCAGAAAAATTGCTTTTGAATGTTCTCAAAGAACATTCTTTATAATGTTTACATAATCGGTGGATCTGATTTCTGGAAAGAGTAAAAGTCACTGGGTTCCTACCAGGCTTTCGAATGTGAGAGGTCACCGTCAGCCATGACCTTGTAATGACTTCCTGTTACGTGGCTGCACCTTGTATTGTTAATATTATACGGATATGACTCTTCTCCCCACTTCACAGATGGCAAACTGCGTCTCAGGCAGCTGTCCAATGAGACGCAACCAGGAAAGAATAGAGACCCAAGTATTGCAAGCCGCAAGTTGATGTCTCTTTCCATTAAGCTCCCATAGACTCTAAACAGAATCATTAACCAGAAGACAAATGGGGAATTGCCATTCCGTGAGGTTGCTGTGAGGGTGTTCTGTCAGCTGCTCTCCATGTCCAGGGAAAGTTTCAATTGGGTGCTGAGTGTGAAATCAGAGAACGTCAATGGATATTGTTTGGCTAATGAATCAATTACATTTAATCAGGTGTTACAAATCAGATCTTCTCTCTGGCGTAATTTCTCTACATCCCCCAAGAAATTCATTTGTCTAGAGGTCCTTTCATTTATTAAAAATACAATCCATGCATATCATGTCACAAACCATGTGACATAGTGTGTGTGTGTGTGTGTGTGTGTGTGTGTGTGTGTGTGTGTGTTGATATTCTCCACTGGGCACTTCTCCTGGTTCATACTGATGATTCTTCTTTTATCTCCCCTGTTTCCTTCAGAAACATCCAGGGCGCAGTTCTAGGAAATGTGTGCGCTCCTGGTATAGAAGACCGTTTCTTTCAGCAACTCAGGGCCATTGAGGATGGTCACTGTCTTCCCATCTCAGTGTGCTCACTACCGATGGAGCAACAGGCGGAGGGGAACAGGCCAGCTTTGTCCTGCATGGAGCTTCCGATCCAGTTATCATTCAGGTGAAAACAGCCTTGCTTGCTGGTCTCCTTATTGTCCTGAATGAAAATCAGGCCCCAAACATAAAACAATAACTACTGAGTATGTATCATGTGTGTGTGTATGTGTGTGCGTGTGTGGGGGGTGAGAGGGGAATACAACACTTCCCCAATCTCCCCCAGGTTCAGTTTGGCCATTTTAGACGAATTCTTCTTTCCCTCGTCCGTGTCGGTCTCCTGGCCTGTGACCAGCGTGCATGTGTGGGAGGTCTGTGTGCATGCATGCGTGAGGGTACGTATGTGAGTGATGACATGTGCACGTGGGCACGGTAGGCACTCCTCTTCCCAGGGACACAGCACCAGGAACCTGGCAGGTGGCAGGGTCGGTGCAGAGAGGAGAGAGGATGCACCTTCCTTCCTGCTGATCGGGGATCTGGCGAGCGGTCACTGCATGATGCTTTGCCCCTTTACTTTACGGCTCAGCTCCCTGCTTTCTCTGTGGTCCTCTCGGACAGAGTGTTCCTCTCTATCCACTCCATCCTGGCTCTGCCCTCGGAGTCGCCACCCCGCGTGCTGTCTGTCTCCGGGCCCCTGAGTCCATCCAGCCTGTGACCTACTGAGCCAGGCCAGGGGGCCCGGACAGACCAGGCCGCTCATGCCGCTCCTCCCGGCTCCTGCTCCCGCTCCTCCCGGGGAAACGGCTCCCCTGTTTTAGCAGCATTTTGGGGCTCCCGGGGGACAGAGGGCAGGGGGTTGCATTCCTGGCTGAGCCGCTGGGCCCAGAGCCGCCATAAAAGCCCGGCCCCAGCCTGCTTGACTGGGGCTGCGCTCGTTAAAGCTGCAGACAGGAGCCTGCTGTTGGGCCTGCAGAGGCCCAGCCGATACCCACAGCGGCCGGCGGCCGAGGGCCCGGGCCCAGACAGCCGAGGGAGTGGCGGCCGCTGAGGAAGGGGCGGGACTGAGCTGGCCCTGCAGACACAGACGGCAGACAGAACTCGGGGTCCTAAGGCCAGCGGGAGCCCCTTGCTCAGAGTTCACGGTCCCTGCGTCAAAGCCTCCCTGGAGACCTCTGGGCCCAGCTCGAACTTGAACCTGAACCCAGGCTTGCATTTGACTTACCGCATTGTCGGCGGTCCATGCAGAACCGGGAGGGCCTTCTGGCTCCTACAGAACTTCAAGGCCCGGGGCCCGGCCCGGTTGCAGGCGTAGAAAGGTTCATGGTCACGGGTTACAAGGTCACGTCAGCCCTAAGATGTGGCAAAAGGGTCTCACTCAGTCCCGCCTCTACAGCTCCTTGAACTTCTTCAGCTGACGAAGCCCCTCAGCTGCAGGAGAAGCCTCCACACCCAGCGGCTCTGGGCGTCCCTGGGTCGAGCTAGGGGGCTTTGCTTGGAGTCAGAGGCCCCCTGAGAGCTGGGCCCTGCCCCCCTCTGGGCCTCAGCCTTCCCCTGGGCCCCCGGAGCTGAGGCTGACTGCGAGGAAAGTGGGGTCCGGCCAAGTCTTCTTCCTGGCACCCCAGTGTAGAGCAGGTAGAGCAGTGGTTCTCCACCTTCCTAAGGCCGAGACCCTTGCATACAGCTCCTCATGGGGTGGTGACCCCCGACCATGAAATGTTGCTACTGTGATGCATCGTGATGTAAATATCTGCATTTTCCGATGGTCTTAGGCGACCTCTGTGAAAGGGTCGTTCGACCCCCAGAGGGGTCGCGACCCACAGGTTGAGAACCGCTGAGGTAGAGGGTCAGGACACACCAGGGCGGTGCAGGCTGGGAAGCTCAGGGAGGAGGCAGCAGACATTCTGTCCGCTCTGTCCCGTCCAGAATCACCTCTGACACACACGCTCTGGAAAAGAAAGTTCTAGAAGAAAACCCCCCAAAAGGTGTATTTCTCATTGGAGACAAGGTGCTAGGGAAGGAACAGCAAAGAGGCAGTAAGAGAATCCTCCACTTTACCTGAGAGGTAGGCGGTCAGAGCAAAGGAACCTGGGAAAATGCAAGCCCCGCCCCCAGGCTCCCAGGTGCCTCTGCTTCGTCTGCATCGAGACCAGCTGGGGCCTATTTCCTTTAAAACACCGGAGGCCAGGGAGGCTCAGCTGCTACTCTGGCCCAAAGCCACCCAGCTCCCCAGGGAAGGTTCCAGAGCCGGGCCCTCCTGAATGTCACCCCCGCTTCCCGAGGAGCCACAGGGTAGGGTAGCTTGCCCTCCTTGATGGGCACAGACAAGGCACAGCCATGCAGAGGATGCTTTGTGTCCCGGGGGAGTTATGGGGTTCGTCCCCAGACACACTTGCCTTCCAGCACCAGCTCCTCCTGGTGAATGATGCGCCAGGCCAGCAGTTCTCAACCTGTGGGTCGCGACCCCTTTGAGGGTCAAACGACCCTTTCACAGGGGTCGCCTAAGACCAGAGGAAAACGCAGATATTTACATCACGGTGCATCACAGTAGCAACATTTCATGGTTGGGGGTCACCAGCACATGAGGAGCTGTATGCAAGGGTTGCGGCCTTAGGAAGGTGGAGAACCACTGCCCCAGGCAGACAGCTACGTACCAGTAGATTCTGAACCCCAGTTCCCAGATGGAAACTGGGCCAGTGAGAGATGCAGAGGGCTAGAGGGAGGCCTGACTGATGGAGGCTCAGTCACTGGGAGCCCGAGTTAGGCTCTCGGGATGCAGCAGGGAATGAATGAGGGACGCAAAGGCGGTCCCTGAGTCTCTTCCAGCCCCGGGAATGGACCGTCAGTACCCTACCCACCAGTGCCAGCCACGCTGACAGGAAGCAGACTGACCCCAGGGCGATTCTCAATGTAAAGGAGCAGACATTCTTGATGCTCGGCTTCTAGAAACGGATGTCTGTTTTCAAAATACTGCGCCGGCAGCTCCAGCAGAAGCCGGCCGTCGCCGGCAGAGGAGGCGCTGTGCCAACACGTGCCAGCAGACGGCGAGCCTGGACCTGCCAGCAGCGAGGGAGCGCCCACCGGGAGCCAGCGGCCTGCCTGCCCCCGGCTGCTCCCCCCAAAGGCCGCTCCGGCTCCCCCACAAAGCACCGGGGTCACTGACATCCTCAGTGTCTCGCCCTGGGCCCGAATCCAGCGGGAGAGATGACGGTCCTCTGGTTTGTTTCCAATTGATCACTGCAGCGCCTTCTGACCCCCAAGGGGGAAGGCTGTGTTTTGACTTCTGTTCTGTAGATCGATACCCGGTCAGAAGGCCTGAGTGACGCGTTCAATAGCACTCAGCTTCTCAATGGCGGGGCGGGATTGGAAATCGGTACTTCACCAGGCTTGCCAAATTCGTATTCCTGCCTCTGCCTGCCCGGCTTCCAGATCTGAAAACCAGGTTTGAAATCTCAAAGCCAGGAAACAAATAAAATAAAATAAGACAAAACAACAACAAAATGCCAATGGATTCGAGATCAATACATTTCTAAGAAAAGCAAAGCAAAACCACTCTAAAGTCCCTTAGAGCAGCGGTTCTCAACCTGAGGGTTGCGACCCCTTTGGGGGTCGAACGACCCTTTCACAGGGGTCGCCTAAGACCAGCGGAAAACACCTATTTCCCATGGTCTTAGGAACCAACACACCGCTCCTTGGTGTAGCAAAGTGTAGCCATGTAGTTTACTGTTGTCATAGGAAGACTGTTGCCCATGCTACACCACGATTCAAGACAAAATTTCATTTATTTGTAATTAGAAATAAATATTTCATGATATATAATTACATATTGTTTTTGTGATTAATCCCTATGCTTTAATGATGTTCCATTTGTAACAACGAAAATACATCCTGCCTATCAGATATTTACATGACAGTTCATGACAGTAGCAAAATGACAGTGATGAAAGTAGCCACGGAAATCATTTTATGGTTGGGGGTCACCACCCCATGAGGAGCTGTATTAAAGGGTCGCGGCCTCAGGAAGGTTGAGAACCACTGCCTTAGAGACAGAATGATTAAGTTTGATCATTGGCTGAAGAATACAAAGAGCCGGGGCGGGGGGTGTCCTGGCCAGCGTGCTCAGTGGTTAGCATCTCAGCCTGCACCCAGGAGTGTCTTGGGTTGGATTCCCAGTCAAGGGCACTCACCTGGGTTGCAAGTTCAAACCCCCACCCCTGGTCTGGGTGCGAGCAGGAGCCAACCCATGGATGTGTCTCTCTTCCATGGATGTTCCTCTCTGTCTCCAAAACTCAGCTCTCTGACTGCTGCTCGTCTTGAGATTCTCGACCAACCGAGATGTACTAAGCAATACATCTGTTTCGGGGTGAACCAAAACAACAGGTCTCCTTTCACCCAGGCACGCGGAGGGACAGGCATCGTTAGTTTGGCTTGGCAGACCCGGAAGCTGAGTCCTGAGAGGTCAAGGGCCAGATCACCCAGCGAAACGCCAGCAGATTTTGAGAATTGGAGGCGGACCAGTTAACCTAATCACCCTCCCGTTTGAACCCGCCTGCGAGCAGGGCAAGGAAGAGGCTGTGAATCAAATGGCTCGCTCGTCCCGGTTCGTCCCACATCTTTAGCTGGAGCTGCACATTGATAACTAGCACGGCGTGTCCTGCCCACCTTTGAGTTTGCCGAGAGAGAGCGGTTCCTCGCAGCCACAGGCTGCCCGGGAAATGCGGGCACTGCGCGCAGGCCGCTGGGAGGAGGTGGTATTTTTAGCGCGGCTTCTCACGCGGGAAGCCGCCGTCTCCGGCAGCACCGTTTGATCCTGTTTGACTAATGGCTCCGCTCCGCTCTGTCTTCCTCACGCTCTGCCCCCCAGGTTGGCTCCCGAGGTATTAAGGGGTTTGATCTTAAAGCAGCGGTTCTCCACCTTCCTAAGGCCGCAACCCTTTGCATCCAGTTCCTCATGGGGTGGTGACCCCCAACCATGAAATGTTGCTACTGTGATGCACCGTGATGTAAATATCTGCATTTCCCGAGGGTCTTAAGCGACCCCTGTGATAGGGTCATTCGACCCCCCCCCAAAGGGGTCGCGACCCACAGGTTGAGAACCGCTGTCTTAAAGGAATCCTGTTGGGTGATCCCCAGCCTTTCCTGTCATTACTGGTTCCCTGGAACTGGCTCTAAAAGGCCTGTGTTGCTGAGCAGGATGCCTGGACACTCGCTGACATTCTTCAGGTGATTCGGAGCTCACCGTGTCGGGAAGAAAACGGTCTCACACCTGGACAGTTGAGAGGAAAGGTTGTGTGCGTTTGTTCTGTAGATTATTTGACCCAGGAACTGTAACGGGCTGGACAGAGCTGGAGTGGAGGGTCCCTGGGGTCGTCGGGGCTCAGAGGGACTTCATGGTCCATGTTCTGAGTTCTGAGTGCCCATCCCGGACCCCAGGGCCCAGCCTCCCCGCCCCGCTAGCATTTCCTGAGGGGGGTGAGGTTGAGTGAAAGAAGAGACATGATCTGCAATGAACATGTCATCATCTTCCTGGACTGCCAGACTGGGTGACTGAAGAGATCTCTCTCAGTCCCTGGAATGCAAGGCCACGGTCACGGTGCCTGCAGGTTCAGACTCTGGGGAGAGCTCACTCGCTGGTTTGCAGGCGGCAGCCTCGCCACTATGCCCTCCAGTGGCCATCTCTCTTGGAGAGAGCGCTGTCTCTCTCCCCCTTCTCATAGGCCAATCCTCTATGATTAAGACTTTACCCTTCTGACCTCACTGAACTCTCATCGCCGCCCGAAAGGCCGCATCTCCAAACACCATCACACCGAGGGCCAGAGCGTCCCTATGTGGGTTTGGGGGTGTGCGATTTGGCCACAGCAATAATTCACAGCTATTATTATGCGTGAAGCACTGACTAACTGGCCCCCGTTATATTATGGATTTTCCCAATACAGTGGTACCTCGAGATATGACTTTAATTCATTCCGTAACCTTGAGGCGTGGGAAACTATGAGACGCTCGAGTCGCGGTAAACTGGTGGGTCGTGTGCAGCCGGCCGATCCGTGCGATGACTCCTATCTCAAATGTTGCTCGTATTTCAAAGCAAAAATCGCTCCCTCGGCAGCTCGTATCTCAAAAATCTCGTATGTGAGGGCACTCGTATCTCGAGGTACCACTGTATTTTATCCAACGTTCACAAAGTCTTTTCAGTGCATAGAAATGCATATGCATTTATAATTTCATTTTAAAGGTAAGGAAAATGAAAGAGAGGTTGAAAACCCAGCGCTTGATCATACGAGTGTCAGATCCAGGACTGAATGCAGATGTGTTTGCCTCCAAAGACACTGCCGGCTCCTGGTCTTACATGCAGCCTCTCCCTCTGTTTCTCTCCCTCCCTCCCTCCCCGCTTCCTTCTCTCCCTCCTGCTTATGTTGCATTAGCCATGGTTGCCTCCACCAGGAAATCCTCCTCTCAACGAGCTGAATTAAAATGTCACTGCGGTCCTGGTGTCCTGTTTCTCAGGTGTTCGGCCAGCTAACCAGCCAGGGCTCCTTTGCTATACGCCCCTGCCCACTCAGCTCAGCCTCCCTCCTGCTGGAAACTCATTTGCTATGGATGCCAGGAACTGGGGCAGAGGAGCGCTGATGAAAGAGCGGCATAGGTTTCAGTGAAGGGCACTTTCCCCAGTGCTTAAAAAGAGACTGCATAAATTAGAAACCCCGTGTGTGTGTGTGTGTGTGTGTGTGTGTGTGTGTGTGTGTGTAATGGTGGATGTAAAAAGGAAGGAAAGGAGGGAGGGAGGAAGGGAAGGAAGGAAGGAAGGAAGGAAGGAAGGAAGGAAGGAAGGAAGGAAGACAAAGAAAGAGAGATTGAGGCTCAGGAATGCTCCCTCAAGCCACTAAAAAGGAAGTGAAGCTGCTGAAAACGGCCATTCATTATCCTTGCTTTGCACTTCAGACAAACGGTAATTGTTGGTTTCCCTAACAAGTTGTGCCTTAATTACAGGCCATTAGGCGCCCTTAATAAAGGAAACCGATTCCACAGGAATCTGAGTATCTTGCCTTACATTTCCTTCTCTTGGAAGAAGACTTGCTCAAAAAAATAGATTTGAATTTCTGCTCCTAAATCCTGTAACAGCCACGGATGCCCTGCCTTGGAAAGCTTAGCTCAGCCATCTGGGGGACACTGTCCTCAGCTTGTCTCCCCTCCCTGCTGAGTGGAGGGACAGAGTCCTTCCCTGCCTGGTGGCAGAGCTGGGGCTTTAACCAGTGCTGTCTCATTTCAGAGGCCGTACTCTTAAGCACGCTAGAAAGGAAAGGCTGAGCCTCCGGGTCATTGAGGGACTTGCCCAAGGTCAAGATCTTCTGTGCTATAGGCCCCAGGTCCAGGTGTCTCCAATGGCTCACAGCCACCCTGACAGCGAAAACCTGCTAGTGGCCTGACCCGGTTTGGCTCAGTGGATAGAGTGTCGGCCTACGGACTGAGGATGTCCCAGGTTCAATTCCGGGCAAGGGCATGTACATTGGTTGTGGGCACATCCCCAGTAGGGGGCGTGCAGGAGACGGCTGATCGATGTCTCTCTCTCATCCATGTTTCTAACTTTCTGTCCCTCTCCCTTCCTCTCTGTGAAAAATCAATAAAATATATTTTAAAAAGAAAAAGAAAACCTGCTAGTGTCCGCTTGAATAGCTTTCCCAGACCTGAGCCCTGACTGACATCAGCTCCGGCCCTTGTCCATCCCACTCACCCTCCACCCAGTGAGGCAAAGAAGAGAGTCACGCTGTCCTCCTCACCACAGACCTAGACTGGGGGCTGCTTACTCACCATTCCCGTGACCGCCACGGACATGGGCTCCGGCCCAATGTCCCTGGGAGGACACACATGTCCGTGAAGCTCGTTGGTGCTGAACTTAATGAGCCCGGTTGTCATCTTCCAGAAGAGCGTGCGGTGAGGCCTCCGCAGCCGGGGCTAATGGAATCACTCATCGATTGTGTTGTCACACTCATCACGCTGCTGGAGAGCAGGAGCGGATGTGATATCAATCGGACCCTCTATTTATAGAGGAGGCGGAGCCTCTATCATGGGGATCGGACCAGCCACATGGAAGGCAACATCTGCCTTCCACAATTTCAAAGCCATGTCCTGGCAGCCCAGGAAAGAGCATTTTATTTATTTTTATTTTTGTTCAAAAATATTGTATGAACGTGGACTCTTTTGCCTGTCTGCTTCCTCTTTCTAATCCTCCTTCTATTTCTTTTTTTTTTTTTAATATATTTTGCTGAAACCGGTTTGGCTCAGTGGATAGAGCGTCGGCCTGGGGACTGAAAGGTCCCAGGTTTGATTCCGGTCAAGGGCATGTACATTGGTTGCAGACACATCCCCAGTAGGGGGCGTGCAGGAGGCGGCTGATCGATGTCTCTCTCTCATCGATGTTTCTGGCTTTCTGTCCCTTTCCCTTCCTCTCTGTGAAAAATCAATAAAAAATATATTTTAAAAAAATAAAAATAAAAAATATATTTTATTGACTTTTTACAGAGAGGAATAGAGAGTTAGAAACATCGATGAGAAAGAGACATCCATCAGCCGCCTCCTGCATGCCCCCTACTGGGGATGTGCCCACAACCAAGATACATGCCCTTGATCGGAATCGAACTTGGGACCTTTCAGTCCGCAGGCTGACGCTCTATCCACTGAGCCAAACCGGTTTTGGCTCCTCCTTCTTTTTCTCTTTCTCTCCTCCTCTCTCCCTTTCCTAAGCTTCACTCACATCCTTTTTCCTTTTCTTCGTTCAACAAACACCAAAGCGCCATTATGTTCTGGGCCTGGTGCAAAACGCGGTGGGGAAGGTAGCAAAGATCCTGTGTGAAATGGAGAGTGCTCGCCACTCAAATCAAAACATCTCCTCCCCAGCTGTCCCCGCCACTTACGCCTTTTTCTATCATCTCGTAGCCACCACTTATTTCTTGACTTCAGGCTCATCACCTGGAAAATAAAGCATTCAGACCTGTGGCACCAATACTTTGGGGCGGTTTCCGTAAAAAGGAATGAGCGTACTGATAATGACAGAAAGCCTGGTTGGGAGAATCTTGACCTAATTAAACTTTTAAGTCTTAATAGTATTTTGTAGTGTGTATGTCATAAACTTCACACGATGGTTAAATGATATTATAACGTATGAAACACTTCACCCAAGCAGGACCTGCCTTACTAAGTACCTGGCTCAATAAGAAAGAGTTCAAAAAAAGGTGATTCATAGCATAAAATAGGACGATGCACCTTAAGAACGATGAAGTGTTATCAAAAGTCTATCTTTCTCTCTTCCTCGCTCCTTCCCTTCCTTCTTCCCTTTCTTTCTTTTTTTTTTTTTAAATCCTCACCTGAGGATGTTTTCCCATTGATTTTAGAGAGAATGGAAGAGCCTGGGAAGTAGAAAAAGAAATAACGATGTGAGAGCAATACATCGATTGATTGCTTCCTGCACATGCCCTGACCAGGGCTCGACTGGGGAAGAGCCTGAAAATGAGATACAGTGGTACCTCGAGACACGAGTGCCCTAACATATGAGATTTTTGAGATACGAGCTTTCGAGTGAGCAATTTTTGCTTTGAAATACGAGCAACATTTGAGATACGAGTAATTGCTCGGATCTGCTGGCTGCACACGACCCACCAGTTTACCGAGACTGGAGCATCTCATAGTTTCCCACGCCTCAAGGTTATGGAACGAATTAAACTCGTATCTCGAGGGACCACTGTACATGTCTTTGACCTGAATCAAACCCGGGACCGTTTGGTCCATCAGCCGATACTCTATCCAGCGAGCCAAACCGGCTAGAGCTCTCTCTCTTTTATTTTTGAGTAAGATAAAAGATTGTGTTGCAATCTTTTAAAAGGCCGGAATTCCCCTTCCACTTGGAGAAGCTGCAAAGAACGTAACCCTGATGATGCACTCGGTCGGATCTCATGAAATGACCACTTCTCCTGAGCCCATCAGAGAGCCGAGGTTACAGGGCACCTGCGTACCCCGAATCCCAAGCAGGGAGACTCCTTCCCAAGAAGAACCTCAAGTTCTCCCGCGTTTAACAAAGCAAGACATGTCAGTGGCTGCGGCAGAGGTGAGTAAGAAGAAACCTTCGAGGACAGTGGTTCTCAACCTTCCTAAGGCCGCGACCCTTGCATACAGCTCCTCATGGGGTGGTGACGCCCAACCATGAAATGTTGCTGCTGTGATGCATCGTGATGTCAATATCTGCATTTTCCGATCATCTTAGGCGACCCCTGTGAAAGGGTCATCAACCTCCAAAGGGGTCGCGACCCACAGGTTGAGAACCGCTGTTCTAGGGTTTTAACACTTTATTAAAGGCGGAGGGTGGGCTATGGTGTACATTCAGAGCAACCGTGGACCCCCATAGAAAGGGAGTTGGCGCTTGCATCCCACCTCATGGCCACAGCCTCCACAGGCATCACTAGAAAGACAGGGGGCAGTGTAACCAGAGGGAGCCCCCGTCCAGTGTGCCCAGAAGCAGGAGGCAATTGACAGCTGTCAGCGGCCACTCACAGAACACTGTCCACTTTCCTGGCCCAAAGGCCTCAGGCCACGAGGGGAAGAGGCAGCCAACTTCCTCACTCATGCTCAGGGCATCGGCACAGCCCAACTCCAGCTGAGACAGGAAGGCAGAAGGGCCTTCACCCCCGCAGGGAAGGGAAGGAATCACCTTGAGCCAGTTCTGGCACGAACACCAACCAGAAATACCCGGTCACCGAAGGGAAGTTGGAAAGTCCAGCCTCAGCTCAACCACAGGTACAAGACAGAAGTTGACTGCCATGGGCAGAGGGATGGGGAATACCAAGAAAAAGCTGCAACCAAAGAGTCCGGAACGTCGATCAAAATAGTCGTGAACTTGTAGATTCCATAGTGTGAGAAAATAGGTTTGTCGTGTGTAGGCCACCCACGCTGGTGGGATTTTGTTATGGGAGCCCAACAAGATCAAGACAGAACTAAACTAAAACACTTACGTCAGTCAGGGTTGGTAGATGGACTCTAAAGATAACAACATCGTCTGAGTTGCTATAAAAAATATATATACATAGACTGAGTGGCTTAAACAATATTTACTTCTGCCAGAACCGGTTTGGCTCAGTGGATAGAGCGTCAGCCTGTGGACTGAAAGGTCCCAGGTTCGATTCCGGTCAGGGGCATGTACCTTGGTTGCGGGCACATCCCCAGTAGGGCGTGTACAGGAGACAGCTGATCGATGTTTCTCTCTCATCGATGTTTCTAACTCTCTATCCCACTCTCTTCCTCTCTGTAAAAAATCAATAAAGTATATATTTTTTTAAAAAAACAATATTTACTTCTCACAGTTCTAAAGGATGCGAAGTCCAAGGTCAAGAGGCCAGTTGACCCGGTTCCTATGCGGGCTCTCTTCCTGGCTTGCGGGAGGCTGCCTCACTCATGTCCTCAAAGGATCCACTGTGGTCTCTCTCCATCTTCTCATAAGGACACTAATCCCCACGTGAAGGCCCCATCCTCACCTCCTCATCTAAATCTAATTACCTCCTCCCAAGCACATGTCTGTACATCACTTAAAAGACAGCTTGGCCACATGGAATGCATTAGATGCGTGTATAGAAACACACACATATCCACATACCATAAGATGAATCTAAGTGCCGAAACCGGTTTGGCTCAGTGGATAGAGCGTCGGCCTACAGACTGAAAGGTCCTGGGTTTGATTCCAGTCGGGGGCATGTATTCTGGTTGCGGGCACGTCCCCAGTTGGGGACGTGCAGGAGGCAGCTGATGGATGTCTCTCTCTCATCGATGTTTCTAACTCTCTATCCCTCTCCCTTCCTCTCTATAAAAAAAATCAATAAAATATATTTTTAAAAAAAGATAAATCTAAGTCTCTGTATCCATCAGAAGGTAACCTGGCAGGTAAACAGTCAGTGTCCCTGTGCGAAGGCATGGATCCTCCCAAATTTTCTTGAATCGCAAAGACACGTTAGCTCCCTGCACCCTGGCATCTCATCAACGGAAGCGAAAGGCGTTATATTTGGAGAGGCCTGTGTATACAAATAGCTCCGTGGCTGATCAGGAAACTGTTTTTCCTCTTGCCTTTCTGGTGAGAACTATGCTGGCCTCCGGAATCCGGTCCGGGAGCCTCGGAGAGTGGAAGGAAGGCCGGGGAGGGGGAACCTCGGAGCAGCCAGTGTGTGCTGACATGAGTAATGCGGTGGGAAGGCGTCTCGAGCACTCTGCACCCGGAGCCCTGGCAGGGCAGCGATGCCATTTGTCTATAAATAACTGACAGGCCCCAAGTCGAAGGGATTATTTTTAATGTTGCGAGCGATAAAAGCAAGGCTCTGAGGATTCCGAGAAGAGAGATAGCCCCGAGAGTGTCAGAGGAAAGAGCTTGCGAGTGATGAACGGGGTGAATCACGGGAGACTTCCCAGGGTCAAACGTGATCATCGGGGGGTTGACTGTGTTTCCCTGGGCCTGGGCTTGGAGATCCACGTTCCCTCCAGGTTTCCGTCATCGCTCCAGCTTCCCGGTCTGCATGGATCTCATGGGCCTGTGGGCACCGTTCCAATGTGACAAGAGTAGAAATGGCATGAGACATGGGACCGGCTGCGGGTGAGGTACTCACGGACAACTTCGTGTTTGAGGTTTTGGGGGTTTTGTTGTGGTTGATGTCGTTGTTTCATTCAGAGAGTAATAGACGTTAAAAGAATGTGCAAGTATTTTTAAAGTTCTCTTCGTGCCCTGGCTGATTTTGCTGGGTGGATAAAGCGTCAACCTGTGGACTGAAGGGCCCAGGTTCAATTCCCCATCAAGAACATGTACCTTCCGGCCGAGACAGGTTTGGATCAGTGGATAGAGCGTTGGCTTTCGGACTGAAAGGTCCCAGGTTCGATTCCGGTCAGGGGCATGTACCTTGCTTGTGGGCACATCTCCACTGTGAGGCATGCAGGAGGCGGCTGATGGATGTCTCTCTCTAATCGATGTTTCTGACTTTCTGTCTCTCTCCCTTCATCTCTGTAAAAAAATCAATAAAATATATTTTAAAAAAATAAAAAAGAGCATGTACCTTCCCGGTTGCAGGCTTGACCTTGACCTGGGTCTGGGGCACATGCAGGAGGCAACCAACTGATGTGTCTCTCTCACATCAATATTTCTCTCCCTCTCTCTCTCTCCTCCCTCCCTTCCAGTCGCTCTAAAAATCAATGGGAAAAAAATATCCTCAGGCGAGGATTATTAAAATCACTTTAACTTTTCAGACAGTCTCACTTCTGTTTATCCTTCCTCGCACCCTCTTTCCTTGAGACTTATCACCTCGGATGCTGTCGTGCCTAAATTACCAAAATGGGTCCATTCCGTGGCCCACCTGACCTCAAGCTCACAGCCAACCAGCCCAGGCTGTATCCCCTGCACCAGATGGGGCCTCTCTACCCAGTCCCTTGAGTCCTTTCTCCACAACACTCTGGCAGCTGCCACTGGCCGCAGAGCACATGCCAATGCCACTGACCCTCGGAGCTTCGGCTGCCACGTATGTGCCGATGACTTGATTCTTGGCATCTCTCCTGAAGGTCCAAACCCACACATCCAATTGCATGTGATCAACATACTCATTTTGGTTGTCCACAAGCTTCGCAAACTCAAACTTTCCAAATCTGGACTCCTTCTACCCACTTCCTTCCCAGGAAAAGACTGCTCCTCCTGCGTCTGCCATCATCATCATCTGTGAAGTAGCACATCCAAACCCGCAGGACCCAAGCTCGTGTCCTCAGCCTCTGGGACTCGCAGAGCCCAGTACACTAAGCTCTTCATGTTCTGTTCTTCTTAAGCGCCTTTCAGGTCTGTCCCCTCCACGCAGTCGCCAACGCTCTTCCACTCATGGCACAACTTTGTATAAACCACCTCATTTGTCTTCTAGGACCGGTCTTTTCCCCTTAAAATCTCCTGCCCTCTCTCTTTACTCTGACCACTGGAAAAGCAAACTTGATCATTGATTTCCCCTTGAAACTTCCAGGGATGTAACGTTCAGCTAAAGTGGTTCCACTTCTGAAACGATGGGGTAAACTCATCACTGGCAAACATAGACGAAAACAACTTCTAGAGCAGCAGTTCTCAACCTGTGGGTCGCGACCCCTTTGGGGGTCGAACAACATTTTCACAGGGGTCACCTAAGACCATTGGAAAACACAGGTATGATTCATAACAGTTGCAAAATTACAGTGATGAAGTAACAACAAAAATAATTTTAGCAGAGACCGGCTTGGCTCAGTGGATAGAGTGTCCAGCTTGCGGACTGAAAGGTCCCTGGTTTGATTCCGGTTGGGAGCATGTACCTTGGTTGTGGGCACATCTCCAGTCTGAGGCGAGCAGGAGGCAGCTGATCGATGTCTCTCTCTCATCAATGTTTCTGACTTTCTATCTCTCTTCTTCCTCTCTGTAAAAAATCAATAAAATATATTAAAAATAATAATAATAATAATTTTATGGTTGGGGTCACCACAACATGAGGAACTGTATTAAAGGGTCGTGGCATTAGAAAGGTTGAGAACCACTATTCTAGAAGGTTCCATATAGAGATCAAGAGCAGAAAGATTTCAGAGGGGAACTGAAATTTTGAATAAGGGAATGATACAATTTAGGTTACACGTTTCTGCAGACTGCTAGAGGGGAGTCATGTTGTATGGTGATATGGGATGGTGACAGGTCCTGTAGAAACCTCATGGTCTTATTACCCTGAGAAATGAAACAAGAGGACCATGGGTAACCGCAACCACCAGGAGGTAAAGGGGAATTCTAGAAAAGAGAGCGTTAAAGAAGGAAAGCCCCAGGTTCTGTGGGTTAAACTCTGCAAGATTCTGCCTGACTCCTGGGCAAACTCAGAGCAACCTCCTGCAAGAAGTGATTTGTCATTTGAAGGGCTGCTCACTACAAGTGGCACCAACTTCAGGGTGAATTGTCAGCTGAAACAAAGGTATTGCCTTCCTCGAAGGAATGATGAATCCACAATCCCACCAAGGGAACTCTCACAATGCTCAGGATGCTGTCTGATTGCCAACCACAGGGGAAACCGAGAAAATGAGACCGTTCTCGAGGGAAGCAATAGTCTACAGAGACAAAAACTTGAAATCACACGAATGTCAAAATTAGCATCAAAAGAGTAAGTTCATTTTAAATGAAAATATGGGCTATCACAGAAGAAGAGAAGATCTAAAATAGGACCAAAATTTAAAGATACAATAGCTAAATATTTCTTTTTAAAAAAAAAAGAGACGTAAGTTTAATTGTAATTTGAAATCACAGATGATAGCCAATAAACTTGAAGATAAATCCATTGGAATTATTACCCAATATGATAGAGAAAATAAATGTAGGAAAGAAGAATAGAAGGAAGGAAGGAAGGAAGGAAGGAAGGAAGGAAGGAAGGAAGGAAGGAAGGAAGGAAGGAAGGGAGGGAGGAAGGAAGGAAGAGAGAGAGGATGGAGGTAGGTCTGAAACCTCGGGGCCCCCACCCAGCTCACAGTTAGTTAGGTGTGAATCCACCTGCATGCGTTCTGGGGTTGCCTGGATGTCTTCTGCCGCTCCAGGCTGTGGCTCTCTCAACATCCTCTTCTCACCATCATGGCTTCTGTCCTGAGCTCCGCAGGCTGCTCCCCCTGCTCCCCCGTGATGTTCTGCCGGGGAGAGGCATCGCCTGGCGCTGGAGAAATGGCTCCATCCATTGGGAAACCAATTGCCATCAACACTGAGCAATTCCCACACGTTATTCTCTGCGCTTCGGTTTGCTGTTTCTGAGGGCCTGCTCTCCGCGGAGTGAAATTGCTAAATTCCGTCAAGAGATCAGAGAGTTGGCCCAGGTTTTTGTTATTTTTTTTTTTTTAAAGAAACCCTATGTTTTTTCTTCACTCAAATCTCCTTGTCAATTCCAGTTACCCTTTGTCGATTCTGAGGCCTTGCGTATCTTTCTTCAAGGCAGCTGCAATTAAGAGAAATCACTTCTTATTAAACCCGGAAGGGTCTGTTCTCAGTTAGAGGCCACTGTGCCTCATTCAGACGCCTTCTGGGAGCATGGGGCAGCCCAATGGAATCGGGTGTTTCTTTGCCATGAACCTTGAAATCACACGGATTACTTTACTCATTTATGAAAACAGGTCATACGCATGCCCTTTGATCTTTCAATGAAGGAATCTGTTTTCAGCTCTCCCTGCTCCTTCTGGAAAAACCTGGCTGAGAAACAATTATGTACCAAACAGGCTCAGGCCCAGGAGAAATGGGGATTATTAGCTGGTTTTCCGAGTTTTGATGCTTCTGCTCTGGCCGTTTCTACGGAGGCAAGGCCAGGACATGTGCAGTGAATCCATCTGCCTTCTTCAAAAAGACACAAATGCCCTCCCAGGACAGGTCATCTGGTAAACCAGCCATCCCCCTTGTGACCACTGGGTATTTGTTGTTGTTGTTACAGAAGCAATATCATAGTTTAAACCTCAGGTTGCCTCTTTACTAGGTGATCCTACAGGCAAGCTCACCTTTGAACTTACTGGTAGTTGAACCAGGATCTAATAGAAGCTATTTTAAAGTGATATTGATACTGAGTTTTTTCAGATGATTCTCTGAAAGCACCTCGCACATGGCAGTCAGTTCTGTAATGTTCTCAGAGGACATGATGGGGCAGGCGTCCGCTCTGTCTCCCCGGGGGCTCTGACTCCCACCTCCCTCCAGGCCCCTGCCTCCATTTACCCAATGCGAGCTTACCTGTGTCTTTATCTTGTGTTTTTTTTTCATCTTTCAAAAAGTGCACAGATTGGGGCCACCGTTACATGTTAAAAGTTGTGTGTTACGTGGCCCTGCTTTGCCATTTTCTAGCTGTGTGTCCCTTAAGAGTTATGAGAAGCCTTCAGTTTTCCCATCTGCAAAATGGAGAAAGGAAGCATTTCCCATTTTATTTCTTTGGTCGGACCTAAATGGGTGGACACGTGTGTATCACTTAGAATTGTGCTTGACCTGTGGCTATTGCTCTCTGCATCTAAGCTGTTGTCAGTATTCAATGAAGAATCTATGAGTTGTGGTAAGAGCCCCTAACATGTTAGTTGTCACTCATTACTCTTCTAACCGAGAGGAACAGGTGGAAGAGGTAGAAGTGAAGAAAGAAGAAGACAAGGGAGATGGCTAGGAGAAACAAACCTTGTTTAAAAAAAGCGAACTACCTCAAGGCTCAAAGCCATGATAGAGTTTTGGAACATCTAGTGGAAAAAGAACAGGGAAAAAAATATATAGTGAAAATCACACATTTTAATTATTATCATGATCAGACAAAGAACCTAAAACACTGGATACATTTCGAACATGGTGTTCTGACTTCATTTTTTTAGGGCGATATTGTTGAAGGACATAGAGAATTGCCAAGAAATGTTTATCTTTACTTAATAGGTTTATTGTTAGTATCAACATTGAGATGAAAAAAATCTGTATTATTTTTATGATGGATAAGCAAATAAGTAAGCATGTTGATCCTAAGAACCTAAGGTTTTCATTGCAGCAGTAATAACATAAATATGTAAAGTAAGATAAATTAAGAAAGACTCGATAACGGGAAATCTGAAATGGAACTATGAAATGAACTCGTGATTTTGATAGATAGCTACTCCCTCGCTTTTCCACTGAAAAGGCCGAGACCCCGGGAGAGACGCTGTAGAAGCAATGAGCACTCAGGACACCCCAGCTGGGGTTTCAACACGCGAGGGGTCAGACTCCCCTAGGAAATGGCTGGTCCCAGGTCGGAGACAGGGCAAGGCAAGACCCATCTCCGGCCTCATGTGCCCTGAGGCAGAGCAGAGCCGAAAGCTCTGGAGGCCACGCATGGAGGGCACAGGAGCGCCGCGTGCACACCGCCAAGTAGAATAAATGCTTCTTCGTCCTGCTTGTGTGTTATCTCTGCTGATGTCACCCCGAACGAGCTCGGCTCCTCTGATAAGCCATGGCCGAGTCGCCTAAGAAAATACAAATGTGGTGAGCGTGAGAACAGCCAGAAGTCATGAGGTAACCCCGAACGCTACAACCCGCATGATGTAACCCGATGATGTAACTTTGAACTCACAGAACGCGAGGCACGTGGTCGCTCCCAGGTCCTGAGCTAGTGAGCGTGCCACTGGGCCAGGCGACAACCCCACCCCAGGCACTTGCACTGAGAAACCCCTGTGCTCCAGGAGGCACCACCGACCTGTCAGCGGCTGGAGGACATTTCCTGGTGAGCAGGACAGAGAGAAACAACTCTCAACAATGAGGGGGTTCGGGTCACAGATCCCCCTGGCCCGTCCTTTACATTTCTTAGCCACTTAGATTTTTAGGAGAGAACACGGCTTGAATTTGTAAACGCTTATGCAAGTGGTTCGCCTGGTGCCTGGCTTTCTGCTTCTCCCAGAGCTCGGCTTGGCTGTGACTAGAGTAAACTTGAAATGGAAACTAAAATTGGAAACGCAGCGGAGCGGAGAAGCCCTCTCTCTGTTAAGAGGCTCTGATTGTCTCAATGTGCGATGACTTGAACATCAAAAAGGAATAATTTTAGAAAGGAATTATCACACGTTGCGCTTAAAAATTCATGTTTCCATAGTGTTATGCAGAAAAGATAGGGAAAGGAGTGGGGGGGGGGGCGGGGGGAGGAGGAGATGGAAAGAAGGTCAGCTCAGAAATGCAGAAGGAACCATTTGTAGCAAAGTCACTGTTTGCCAACCGGCGTGACAATAACGGATGCGGGCACATATCACCGATGAATACTGAAATTATTTGTGAAAAGTCGTTGGGAGGCAGGGTGAGAAGTCAGCAAGTACCATGTCAGGGATTATTACTGATTACCACAGGAAAGCGTACCTCCAAAACAAAGTCACCGCACTGTCGCCGTCCTAACCACGTGGCAGCATTTGGCGTGGCCAGTAATGCGACCAATGACAGGATGTGCCTCTCACTGTGTTGCGATAGATGTACAGCATCTCTAGTCTGCCACGTCTAGAATACTACAAAACGTGGATTGAAGGACGCTGTGGTTTTTTTTAGCGGCCTACACTCTTTAAATTGTTCAAATTTAAATTTAGAAGATTGGAACTGATGGGAAGAGATCTAACAATCATACGCAAAGCTTAGAACTTGATGGCATTCTAAGAAGAAACAAAAAACAAACAGCTATAAGAGGCACGCGAGAGACCACTGAGCGTGTTGTAGCTTGAATCAACATTATGTGTTATTATGACGGGACTGTGGAATGTTTGTCCATCTTCTTTAAATAGGTTTTTGTTGATTTCAGAGAGTAAGAGAGCGGGAGAAAGAGATAGAAACATCCAGAGAATCACTGCTCAGCTGCCTTCCTGCAGGCCCTCCACTGGGGAATGAGCCCATAACCAGGGTAGGTGCCCTTGACCAGAATCAAACCCGGGACCCTTCAGTCCACAGGTGGATGCTCTATCCACTTAGCCAAACTGGCCAGGGCTGTTTATTAATCTTTCATGTGTGTTTGTAGTTCGTGTCCTTTAAGAGGCACCGGCTAATGTACTGATGAATGAGATACCATTGCTTTTATTTATTATTGTTGTTGTTGTTTTTAAAGTATTACAAATAGTTGTACATATGTCTCCTTTTTTTCCCCATTGACCTTCCTCCCGGCCTCCCCTACCCCCAGCACATGCCCTCACCCCACCTCCCCAGTGTCTTGCGTCCATTGGTTATGCTTATATGCATGCATACAAGTCCATACGATTGCTTTTAAATGGTTCAGAAACAATAATGCAGAGGAAGGAAATGAAATTATATTGCGTCAGTTCATGAAAATAAATGAAGGTCTGAGGCTGCTCATCATTGTCCTGGCCACTGAACCTGGCCACCTTTTACCTCTGGCATGCCACGCTCCCCACATCTGCTCTGCCAGCCATGTCCTCGTGGGGCTGTGTGGAGGCTTTATTGCATAGGGTTGACTCGGTAAGACATCAGCCATTGGTGACTAGGCTCCATCTCAGGCTCCTCTGCCCAGAGGTGTGTATGTGGGGGCTGGGAGTGCCAACCCTCTAAGGGCACGGCTGGCCCTCCTGTCAATCAGCCCCATCCTTAGGGAAATGACAAAAGGCACCTTATTCACATAACAAAAACATCTTCATGGCTCTCTACTCTATGTTCTGCTCAGGGGTCACTGTCACCGGGGCCCACAGAATTCAGGACAACTACCTTTCCAGAGGCATGTCTGTGTCTCAGACCTTCCCAGAGATACCTTTGTTTATGATCCAAGGTCAAGAGAGCTTTTAGGATCAGCTGACAGTTCTCTCTGGCCACTCCTCTGTCAGTGGAGGTAGACTGGACTCAAAATGGACCTCATTTCAGAACGCAGATCGCATCCTTTAAAGCACACAATTTTTAAAAACAGCTCTTTAGAGCAGCAGTTCTCAACCTGTGGGTCAAGACCCCTTTGGGGGTTGAACGACCCTTTCACAGGGGTCGCCTAAGACCATCAGAAAACACATATTTCCCATGGTCTTGGGAACCAACACACCGCTCCTCGGTGTAGCAAAGTGTAGCCATGTAGTTTATTGTTGTCCTATGAAGACTGTTACCCATGCCACACCACGATTCAAGACAAAATTTCATTTATTTGTCATTAGAAATAAATATTTCACAATACATAATTACATATTGTTTTTGTGATTAATCACTATGCTTTAATGATGTTCAATTTGTAACAATGAAAATACATCCTGCATATCAGATATTTACATGACAGTTCATCACAGTAGCAAGATGACAGCGATGAAGTAGCCACGAAAATAATTTTATGGTTGGGGGTCACCACTCCATGAGGAGCTGTCTTAAAGGGTCACAGCATGAGGAAGGTTGAGAACCGCTGCTTTAGAGTAAAAAGAAGCTCTCCAGGTATGGCTTTCAATCAACATTTCTCAAGATGCACCCAGCAAACTTCCGTGAGGCATTTCACAAATCTCTGCAGGAGGAAGCGTGGGAGTCTAACAGCACCAAACTCAGGAAACCCCGTTTCTCTCCCCGCTTAGCGTCTCCACGGGCTGGTGCTCTGAAGAACAGTCTCTAGAAAACACCTGAAAGGAGTGAACCTCACCTGACAACTCGGGTCCCGCTCCTTGTGCCCAAGAGGACGGAGCCTGGCAATGCCCTCCCTGCATTTGCCTGGGGAGGAAAGGGCACATTCACAGCCACCCTTCCGCTGCCCCATGGGACAGGCGGGAAAAGGAGCCTCCACAGGGCACCTCACCCACCCTCAGCTCCCCGTCAACACCCCCCGGGGTTCTGCTGAACTGGATTTAAGAGGATTTGAAGCTTAAAATTGCTCTTGGGTCAAGAAGCAGGCCATTGCCTTCCTGGGAGTTGAGAACTGATATTTGGGAAATGTTCAGATAACATTCCGTGGCCAAGATCATGCTAATGGAAAGGGAAGGAAAATCACCTCCAGGAGAATTCTCCCTGGCAAACCGAGGCTACACGCTGGCAGCGGGGCAGGATTCGCAGAGCACGGGGGAGTGTCATTCCGGCTGCTGCTCGCTGCCTACGCCACCCGCATACCGAGTGGCGGAACTGGGGGATTTATCCGCCTCGTTCTGGTTCAGTCATGTGAATCCAGCCCGGCCGGATGGGAAGGCTGCAGAATTTCTGAATACCAATGCCCCATCAGCTCTCGGCGGCTGCATAATGTCTCCTCAGGCTGTGCACAGCGGGAGGACCGTTGGTGATATTTGGGGAGAGAAACAGTCACACAATACTTGCTCTCCTCTTGTCACACAGCTCAGTCCTCGTGCTTTGGAAATCACAGCCGGGGACAGGAGGGGAGAATAAAACAGCCACAAGGTGTATTCTTCAGGCCCTTCACTAGCACCTACTATGTGTCAGAAGGTGGGAGAGCACTGTGGCGGATGGAGTGGAGCAGGAAAATGACTGTAATATAACCGAGCTGGCACCCTGGGGGAAAAGATAAACACCTACCTGGGCACTCGTAACCCCCATTCAGGAAATGTGTCTTGGATGCCGAAGGTGGGCTGAGCATAATGCTAGACCAGGAGGAGTGGGGCGACTTGGAGACAGAGCTAAGGCTGCACCATTTCAGATAAATCGCTTCGGGAGAAAGGAAGGAAGGAATTATGTTACAGCGCAGCTGAGAACTATAATACAGTGGCTAACTCTGCCCAGAGGATTAGAAGTATTTTCACGTGGCTTTCATTTTTCTAGTCTGTGGAGGTGCAGGGAGAGGTCCAATGGGCAGAGAAGGAAGACATCAAGAGGATACACCAGCTGAAACCGGTTTGGCTCAGTGGATAGAGCGTCGGCCTGCGGACTGAAAAGTCCCAGGTTCCATTCCAATCAAGGGGATGTACCTTGGTTGCAGGCACATCCCCAGTAGGGGGCATGCAGGAGGCGGCTGATCGTAGTCAAAGGCCGAGTTTGGACGGTTCTAAAACATGGCCCCCAGGGAGCTGGCCGCTCCTCGCCCAGAGTGGTCAGGTCCCTATAACCTTCCCTTGGCACCCACAGAGCCTGGTGGCCGTGGTGTTCGGTGACTTCTGCTCAGTGACGGCCATTTACAAATGTTAACATCAGGATGTGTGCTCTGATATTTAATTAATATCAGGATGTGTGCTCTGATTAAAATTAACCCTCACCTTATTCCTGTCCTGGAATATAAGCTGGATTTTATTTTATTTTTTTGATAGATTTTTTAAAAATACATTTTATTGATTTTTTTACAGAGAGGAAGGGAGAGAGATAGCCAGAAACATCGATGAGAGAGAGACATTGATCAGCCGCCTCCTGCACGCCCTTTACTGGGGAAGTGCCCTCAACCAGATACATGCCCTTGACCGGAATGGAACCTGGGACCTTTTAGTCCCCAGGCCGACGCTCTATGCACTGAGCCACACCGGTTTCGGCATGAGCTGGATTTTAATGGTCTGGAACTTGTCTGTGCTCCCACCAGACTGTCAGCTCCATGCAGGTGGGACCTTTGTCTACTTCACTCCCCCCTCCCCGCCCCGGTTTCGTGTGGACGAGGAGAGAGAATGTGGGGAATAGCACGTGAGCTGAACTCAAAGCACCCACTCACCCCCGTGGGGAGCGGGGCCAGAAGAAATGAAAGGCAGGCAGGAGTTGGGGGAAGATGAACCCACTTCTGTCTGGGGACTCGGGGACAGCACGTCACACACAGTCGCAGGGAAGCCAGGCCGCGGTGAATCCCACTGTTTGGGAAACATGACGGCTGAAGAGAAGGCTCTCTCTCCATCACCCGGAGGCCTGTGCCTGCTGCAGGGACGCCTGAGGACTGCCAGGCACCCGCCTCCGCCTGCCCTCAGAACCTCCCTGAGCACTGGGCCCATGGAAGGTCCTCGGCAGCCGCCCACCCGGGAGCCGGCTCTCTGCGATGCAGGGCTTTTCCCCCCGGCGGAATCGCCAGGCGCTGTTGACACAGGCAGGGCTGTCCCAGGGCACAGTCACCGGGACCTGCTCTGCTCCTCCAGTGGCTGCGCGCATCTCCAGGCAACGGAGGGTCACGCTCATCCAGGCACAGGGCAGCGCGACCGGTAATCACCACCGAGTGTGCGGAGCCCTGAGAGGCCTGAGCTGCAGGCGGTTGGAGGCTGAGCTCATTGAGGCCGCGTGAATCAGCTGAAGGGTGAGCCGCCTTTCAGAGGAGGTAGCCTTCAGTAGAGAACAGCGGTGCGTGTGGTCTGTGCTTCAGGGGGGGGGGGGTCTCCTGTCACCCACTCCTTTGAGTCCTTTCAGAAGAGCCTCCTCTGTTATTCCCGAGCATCTTGGGGGAGCAGCCCCTGGAGAAGAGCTTG
>PVJN01016531.1:0-42222 GCA_004026805.1 Lasiurus borealis
CCCTAAATATCCTCCATTTCCATGGTTCCAAATGCCACTTCTATGCTGACCACTCTTAAAACCTCTAAAAGGAACTTTTCCTTTGAGCTCCAAAGTTAATACCTAGCTGAGTATTTTATATTTCTATTTGGATATCTTACAGGCATATTAAACCTAACATATCCAGGGTTAAAACTTAATTTCTACATCTCACCTACTTCCACAGTCTTCCATATTTTAAAAGTGGCATTATCATTTACCCAGTTATTCAAGTCAGAAATCCAGGAATCATCTTACATTTATTCTCCTTTATCCCTTTCCACATATAATCCACTGCTAAATCCTCCTCTTCATTATGAAAAAAAAAAAAAAAAACTTGGAAACACCCTCCTGTCCAACTGTTCCTTGCCATAATCCTGGTCAAGCCACCATCATCTCTCATATATTAATGCAGAAGTTGTCAAACTCGCCCTCCTCCAATCAGTCCTCCTTATGACATCTGAATGAAACCTATTTAACTCTTTTAAAAAGCTTGCTTTCCAGTGTTCTTTTTACAATAAATGCCAAGACAAAATAAAAACGAATAATTAAATGAACATATCAGCCTTTCTGAGTCACACAGAAAATTAAACCTGTATTTAAAAAAAGGAATTAAAAATCTGTGGTACAAGTAAAGCGGAATTGGATCCTAAAATCTTCCTCATCCACAAAGTTAAACCACCAAGTTTCACCAGAAACTTGACTCATCTTTTGGGTTAAATAAAGTTTCTCTTCCTCACACATACTTCTTGAAATAATTAATGGGAGCCACACAAACTATTACTAAATGGTACCAGCCCATGAGTGAGCAGATTTTTAGTCCCCATCGGACATCCAAATGTCCAATTAAACTAACCAACTACGTCACCCCTGCAACCTCCTCTGGGTCTTCTTTACAGCAGTCACTAACCTGTGGTCCAGGGACCACTCGTAGTTCGTGAGGTCTGCAAAGTTGACGACCACTGGTTTAAGGAAACCTTTGGAGCAGTGGTAGTCCGCAGGCCACTGGTGATCCGTGAGATCCAAAAAGCTGGCAACCGCTGTCTTACAAGGCAACTACCTCCTAAACTCATGTTCCTGTGCTTAACGTATACCCTTCCTTCAAATGTGTAAATGGAACACGATGGGACTGGCACGGGGCACTGACAGTGGGTATGAACACCAGCTCCAGAGCCAGATGTGGGTGCAAGCAGGGCTGGCACCGGCAGCAGGTGCGAGAGCCCAGTGGGACCAGGCACACGGGAGCAAAGAATTTTCAGTAACCAGCAGAGGCTCGCCCCAATATCAGGAACCAGCCTTGGTCTGGCGCCCCCACTCACCCACTCCACCATCCCACTACAGCCAATGCCCACCATGTTCTATGCTCTGCAGCCTGCGGCTAATACATGGCATATTCCACACGCACCCCCTAGTGGTCAGCGCACGTCACAGTGACCATTGTTCGGCTGTTCCTCCATTTGACCTATTTGCATATTAGGATTTTATAGAGAGAGATTAGAGGTCTGGTGCACAGATTCGTGCACCAGTGGGATCCCTCAGCCTGGCATGCAGGGATCAGGCTGAAACTGGCTCTCTGACATCCCCTAAGGCAGTGGTTCTCAAACTTCCTAATGCCGCGACCCTTTAAGACAGCTCCTCATGTGGTGGTGACCCCCAACCATAAAATTATTTCCTTTGCTATTTCATAACTATAATTTTGCTACTGTTATGAACTGTAATGTAAATATCTGATATGCAGGATATATTTTCATTGTTACAAATTGAACATAATTAAAGCATAGGGATTAATCACAAAAACAATATGTAATTATATATTGTGAAATATTTATTTCTAATTACAAATAAATGAAATTTTATCTTGAATCATGGTGTAGCATGGGCAACAGTCTTCATATGACAACAGTAAACTACATTTGCTACACTTTGCTACACCGAGGAGCGGTGTGTTGGTTCCTAAGACCATGGGAAATAGGTGTTTTCCAATAGTCTTAGGCGACCCCTGTGAAAGGGTCATTTGACCCCTAAAGGGGTCGCGACCCACAGGTTGAGAACCGCTCCTCTAAGGGGTCCCAGGTTGCAAGAGGGCACAGGCCAGGCTGAGGCACCCCCACTGGTGCACAAATCTGTGCCACAGACCTCTAGTAGTTGATATTCATAGATTTAACAGTTACAGTTTTGACTCTTGGTGCTATCACAACCCCAAGTTGGTATGTGGAATGATTTCATTAGCTGGAGTGGAAGTTATCAAGTGAACTTGGTAAACAAATTTCAATTCAGCTTTGCTATTCCCTAATCATTGATACACAGATTGTAACTCTTGAGAAGGGATACAAAATCTTTGTTTCTTGTAAAAAGATGGCCTCCAAATGAAAACCAACTGTCCCAGCTGATGATGAAAATGAAAAGACAGTAAAGAAATTTTAAATAAACAGTACTTCTTGGGGACTACTCAGAAATGACAAGTTGAGCAGACTGGGCACATATAAACCAGGGGTTTTTGAAGATTTCAAATAAAAACTAAAGTATCAGATTCTACAATGGGTCATGTCCATTGACCAACCAATTCCACATTATGCTTTCTACTTTATAGCTCCATTATCAGTCAGGGGGTCTCTGTGTCTGTCTGCCTGTCTCCATCTCTCTCTCTCTTCAATGTATTTATAAATCTACCTTTTTGATAAGGTTCTACCATGTTTCATCTCTGTAGTGTCAGTATTCCATTGTAGTAAGTTAAAATGTTTTTAAAAATATGAAATTAATGTGTCTAACATTGAGTCATCACGATACATTCTAAATTCAAAAGGACTTCCACCATTTTAGTATAAAAACACAGTTCAGTTTTTTAAATTCATGTAAACATGTAAATTATAAAACTTATTTCAGTCTTTGAATAATTCATGCCTCCAGTGAAAACCAAACTCTGCCTTTACCTGCATCTTCTGGCAAGCTCCCGGTTGAAATCATCTCCGAGGCGAACCTGTTCACTGCTGAGGTCTCGGAGAGACTGATGAAAAGCATGAAGCTAGGAAAGGCAGAACATAGTCATCCATTTAGAATTCTGTTAAATCTTCCATGAAGACTCACTGAGGGTAAAGAATAAGAACTTTTCTTTGTAATAAGGCCCAAATTTTACAAGTTAAGACTCAATAAAATTTAATTTCTACCCTGAACAAAATAAAATATTCTTCCCAAAGAAAATCAATTTTTAAAAAGCAACACATAATATTAACCATCACATCTTTATGGTACAATAATCCCACTCCTTATAGATACCATAGAAAAGGGATCAGCAAACTTTTTCTGTAAAGGGTACAATAGCAAATATTTCAGGTTTTCGAGCTATATAGTCCCTGCCACAATTACTCAACTCTTCTGTTATAGCACAGAAGCAGCCACAAACCAATGATGAAGACTGTGCTACAACAAAACCTTATTCAAGTAGACCACACCCTGCAGCATGCCCACTCAGGCTATAGAGAAACATGCCCACATGCACAGAAACCATGTAAAAGTATGTTTGGAGCAGAACTGCTCATAGTGAGAACAGTGAAAACAAACCAAAAGTCCATTAAAAGTAGAATTGGAACAAATAAATTCCAATATATTCCTCCAGCCGTACATTCTACAGCAGTGAAAATGATCAAACCTACCTATACATTCGTAAGGCTGAACGTTAAAAGCATAACATTGGATGGAAAAAGCAAGTTACAAAAGAAGGTCTACAATATTATTCCATTGAGATAAATATGATGTAAGTAGTAAAAATGACTTTTTTTAAAAAAAAGCAAGATAATGGTTAACATTAACATCAAGGTAGTTGATAGCACATGGGGAAAGAAGGAATTAAAAAGAGGTTTTCAGCGGAGACAGGTTTGGCTCAGTGGATAGAGTGTCGGTCTGCGGCCTGAAAGGTCCCAGGTTCGATTCTGGTTGGGGGCATGTACCTTGCTTTCGGGCACATCTCCACAGTGGGGCGTGCAGAGGCAGCTGATCGATGTCTCTCTCTCATCGATGTTTCTGACTTTCTATCTCTCTCCCTTCCTCTCTGTAAAAAATTAATAAAATATTTTTTTTAAAAAAAGAGGTTTTTGGAGTATAACAACAATCTGTTTCTTAGCCTGGGTGATGGTTACATGGATTTTCATTCATATTATTGTACTTTTAATTGCAAATATTTATCTACATAGGTATGTGTATGCTATAATGTGATTTAAAATTTTAAATATAGACTTGCAGAAACAACAAACTGATTTATTTTTAACAAATGAATGTTGAGCAACTAATCAGTGCCAACAATTGCGCTGGGAAACAAATAGCTCACAATTTAACACAGAAGACAGATAAGTAAACAAAACCACAACATGGGGCATTAAGATGTTGAACTAAAGGTCATCTTAAGAGAATGGACTTAAAATAAGGAAGAACAATGAAAGAGAAAGGAAGAGAGGTAATACAGTGGATAAATAACAGACATCACAGGTTTTGTCATTATGATTTTCCCATTTTGGAAACCAGAATCCTAGGACTCATCGTTGACATCCCATTTCACTCATCCCACCTTCCTCACATGGTCATCTGATCTTCAAGACCTTTCATTAGAGAGAAACCAAGATGGTGGCATAGATGAACACCTAATCTGCTGCCTCGCACAACAATTTCAAAACTACAGCTACAAGACAGAACGGACATCATCCAGAACCACAGGAAAGCTGGCTAAGTGGAAATTATACAACTAGAAGGAAAGAGAGGGGCTCACAGAGACTCAAAGGAGCTGCAAAAACCTGAGGTATAGAGACATGCATGCGCATGGAGAGGATGGGCGGCAGAGGGCCTGGCTGGCTTCCTCTTGCAGAAGGGAGACAGAAACTCCTGACTGCACTGAACCCCAGTTCCTACTGCACTGTACCCCAGTTACAGGCAAGACTCATAAGGAGGAAGTCTAGACTGTCAGAGAAAGGGAGGAGTGCATGGAAACTCATGGGAACCATGAAAGGTAGAGGTCTGGAGGCACGTGCAAGTGCACGCAGAGAAGACTGACTGCTAATTGTGCCACTGGCTTTCACTAGCGGGAGGAAGACCAAACCTCCCAACTGAGCTGAACTCCAGTTCTTACTGCACTGAACTCCAGTTTCAGGCAAGACCCTGGGTACCCAGACTCATATGGGTCCCCAAAGTGTATGGAAATTCAGGACAGCTGTGAAAGGCAGAAGTCTGGAGGCGTGTGTGCCAGTGCGTTCAAAGAGGGCTGCAGTGATTACCAAGGGACACTGAGATTCAGGGGCCTCATAGGGCAGGGCTGACTGGAAGCTAAGGATGTCTGCTCAGCTCTGAAACTCCACCCCATTCAAGCTGAACACAGAGTCTTTTGCAATTTTGCCAATCTTGAATCATTAGGCTGACTCCAACACAGAAGTTCTCCTGGTGTAGACATAGCTGATCCCCACAGCTAATTGTCCTGGAGGCCAATTCCTCCCAATGATACCAACAACAATCAAGACTTAACTACAACAAGGCTGTACACACAGTCCACAAAGAGGTGTACCAAGAGTGACCACCTCAGGTATCTAGGAAGGCCGAGCCATATAGGACAACTAGCACACAAAGCTACTCTACCAACTCAGGGAAGCAGTGAAAATGCAGACACAAAGGAAGAGATCATAAGAAATGGAGGAAAACAAACAACTGGATATAGAGTTCAAAACCACGGTTATAAGGTTTTTCAAGAATTTCCTAGAAAAATCAATAAATTTAGCAAAACCCAAAAGGAGATAAAAAAGGAACCATTAGAAATTAAACATACACTGACTGAAATAAAAAATATTATACAGAGACTTAACAGCAGACTAGAGGAACATAAGAATCAAGTCAAAGATTTGAAATACAAAGAAGCAGAAAACACTCAACTGGAAAAGCAAAAAGAAAAAAGAATCCAAAAATTTGAAGATAGTATAAGGAGCCTCAGAGACAACTTCAACTGTACCAACATCAGAATTATGGGGATGCCAGAAGAAGAGAGAGAGCAAGATACTAAAATCCTATTGGAAGAAATAATGACAGAAAACTTCCCCCACCTGGTGAAAGAAATTGACTTACAAGTCCAGGAAGTGCACAGAATCCAAAAAAAAAAAGAAATCTAAAGAGGACACAGCAAGACACATCATAATTAAAATGCCAAGAGCAAAATACAGAGAGAATATTAAAAGCAGCAGGAGAAAAACAGTTAATTACCTACAAGGGAGCACCCATACGACTGTCAGCTGATTTCTCAACAGAAACTATGCAGGCCAGACAGAAGTGGCAAGAAATATTCAAAGTGATGAATAGCAAGAACCTACAACCAAGATTACTTCACCCAGCAAAGCTATCATTCATAATTGAAGGGCAGATAAAGAGTTTCCTAGATAATAAAAAACTAAAGGAGTTAGTCAACACCAAACCAGTATTATATGAAATGCTGAAGGTACTCTAAGAAGAGGAAGAAGAAGAAAAAGCTAAAGATAAAAATTATGAACAATACATATCTATCAACAAGTGAATCTAAAATTCAAGTGAATTAAAAATCTGATGAACAGAATAAACTGGTGAATATAATATAACCAGGGGCATGGAAAGGGAGTTGACTGACAATTCTCAGGGGGAAAAAGGTGAGGGGGGTGTGGGAAGAGAGTGGACAAAAATCGTACGCCTATGGATGAGGAGAATGGGGGGGAAAGGTAAGGGCAGAGGGTGGGGTGAGAACTGGGTAGAGGGGAGCTATGGGGGAAAAAAAGAAGAACAATTGTAATAACCTGAACAATAAAGATTTATTAAATTTAAAAAAAAAAAAAACGACCTTTCATTTTATCCAGCGAATAGCTTTTAAATCCACCCCCTTCATTCCAACTCCATTCCTCCTATTCCAAGTGACCATCATCTCTATCTAGAATACAGCAATATCTTCCTAACTGGTTTGCCCACATTGTCTCCATTTTCAACACTGAAGCCAGGGCAATCTTTGCAAAATGGTTGTCACTCCCTCACAAGGCTATACATATTCTCAATGCTTCATATATCTTCAGCCACATGGACTTCTTTAATGTACTCATAAGCACTATCCTCCTTCCTATCAAGATATTTGTTCTACCTTAAATGACTCTTACTGAACCTATGGATCTCAGCTCATCAGCCATTTGTTTTTCAAAACACCTTCCCTGAATAGGGCAGGTACCGCTAGGATACATTCCCATAGCTTTGTGCCTCTTTCTGTTAGAACATGCCTCTCTGCACGTAATTGTGGATGTACTTGTGCACTTATTGGATTAATATCTAGCTCCCACTCTAGGTTATAAGTTCCAAGAAAATGCAAGGTTTTTGCTCATCATTGTGTCCAAGCACAAGAACTTGCCCAGAGAGAAGAACGTAAACAAGAAGAATGAAAGAGTAAATGAGTAATGTTAGGATATTTTTCTCTGCTTTTAGTTTAAACATATCATTCATGCTAACAAGTAATAACTACCAAAAAATAACATAGTGAAGGAAAAGTTTCTACAAGGTGTCTTGTAGTGCACTTGGTTTTGTTATCTCTTTATCTTATGCAGTAACAACTGAAAGCTACAGATGAGTATACTAATAAAATGGGAACCCTCAATCCTAAAACAATCAAAACAAAGATGTCAAAGTCAGCAAAATCTAGCCCCTATCTAATTAATGTAGCTACCTTGGACAACAATAACAAAAATGTCTGTTCAGCTCTTGCAGAGAAATTTAAAGAAGCAGAAAAAGAAATATGTCCATAGACTGAATACTGCTGAAATTTTAGTGAATACATAGAAAAAGTATAGAATTTCTTACTTAACAGAAAGTGGTTCCCTTGATGACAACAATCAGAAAAACATTAGTCGAAAAATCAACAGGCTAACCACATAAAAGTAGCTGACTTAGCAAGGCTTACAGAAGAGTGATCCAGCTGAACAAGGAAATAAAACATGTCCAAGTAAACTCACTTTTAAATTGTTCTACAAAATATAATCCTCTATAACAAAATTCTAAATAAATATATGAAAATAAAATAGTTTGCTTATTTTTAAAAATCAGTACAAAGTTACTGGTGATGAAACTCTGGTTCAAATGTAGTCATAGAATTCAAGCATCAGTCATTTATATAGAAAGGTAAGGAATACGGAGTACAGAATGGTACAAATTACCTGGCCCACGTTCTCAGTATCCCGAACAAATCGGACACCAGCTCTGGATCTAATTCGTTTACTACCCTGTTGATCCCCATAGTCCTTGAGAGGTGAGGTAGGTGGAAAACGGTGGCTTTCTTTATGAATGAAAGAAAAGGAAGAGGATAAAAGTACTGCATGAGGAGAAATGATCTAAAACTTTATCAGTTAAGTACATAGCAGATATGAATATATACATGTGCCTTTAGTCCAAACTACTCCCCCAAGTATGTTATTGTAGCCATAAAATTCCACAAAATTGTCACTAATCTTGCTCTTAAAGCTGGTAAGATGAACAAAAATAAGCTGGAAATAAAATGTCAAAAGTTCTAATGTGCTATACTTGTCAAAGAAGTAATACATTTTCTCTTACACACAAATAACTGCTAAATAAAAATAATTTTTTATATCCCCTTACTATAATACTACTATAACAGAATTTTTCAAATAACTAATTAAGAATCTAACATATAAATGGCATTTAAAGATCAATAAAAACTAACTACATAAAGAAGAATAGCTGATTGTGTCCTATTTGTAATCCTTATTCTCAGGATCAATAGCAGTATTAACAATGTGAGCTGCTAATGTGCACTCTACCTAAATCACCTCCCCTCACTGCAGACTTTTTTACTCTTTTCTAGCCTAAGTCTTGTTTATTCACACATAAATCTCAGTGCTGCAGAGAAGTACAAGTAAGATTAATTACAGACAAACTAAGTGTTTTCACCTTTAATCCAGCCATTGAATTCTAGCTTCACAGCAAGGATAAATATCATCTGTTCTTAATGAGTGTCATAGATATTTTATAATGAGAGATTTGAAATACTATGAAACTAGGATTCCTAACCCAGGAATCTACTAATATCACTAGATCCTCTTTTTGTTTTGATTGATGGCAGATGCTTCAATCCGAGTGTTGTCAGTTAAAGCTCTGCACGGTCCTTGGAGTCTGAGAGCAACAAAAGCAGTAGACTCACAGGAACAGAGTACTGTTAGACATACTTTTTAATATTCACTATACAAGAGCTGACTGCTTCTTTAATACCTTATTTGTATGATTTTATGTGTGGGTTGTAATTACCAAAGATTAAATAGATTAACTATGCACTCTGGGAATAATTTTTAAATGAAAGGGATTTTCAGAACTTGTATAGAGTTTACCTGTCACAGTGCCACCATCAAAGTCACTTGCACTCAGACTTGTAACTGAAATACTTCTCCCTCCTGAGTTTCTCAATAAACGTTGACTCCGTAGTTGGCCTATTGATTGTTCCAAGCTTTCTTTTAACTAAATTAAAGAATATAATGGAGATTTATTATCTTTAAACAACTTGCAAATACAAAGAGACTAAACATTTTAAAAGCTATTATTTTTCAAATATCTGGGGTCTGAAAGAGAATTTACATCAGAGAAACTAAGTTATGTTAGGAAATATAAAAATAGTAAACATAAATATATTAAGAACCAATTCTACCATCAGGTTTTAAATAGCATCTAACACTAACATATTTCATATGTTTATTACCAGAATGGAAAAGAAATATTTAGTCAAGCTGGTATGGCTCAGTGGTTGAGGGTCAACCCAGGAACCAAGAGGTTACTGGTTCAATTCTTGGTCAGGGTACACTCCTGGATTTCAGGCTGAATCCCCAGTAGGGGGTCTGCAGAAGGCAGCCAATTGATGATGCCTCTCTCTACCCCTCTCCTTTTCTCTCTCTCTAAAAAAAATAAATAAATAAAATAAAAAAATAAATTAAATTAAATTAAAAACATATCCTATATAATAAAAGCCTAATATGCTAAGTTTCTGGTCATCCAGTTGTCCATTCAACCAATCAAAGTGTAATATGCTAATGATATGCTAAAGACGCTCAATCATTTACTATGACATGCACTGACCACCAGGGAGAAGACAGTTGACTGGTCAACCAGTTGCTATTACACGCACTGACTACCAGGGAGCAGACACTTCGACTGATAATTTAGCTTGCTGCTGGGGTCTGGGCAATTGAGATTGAGTGAGATGGGCCAGACATGCCCTGGAGCCCTCCTACTGGCCCTCCTGGCTGGCCAACCTCCACGTCCCTCCCCAGCCCTGATCATGCACCAGTGGGGTCACTAGGCCTGGCCTGCGCCCTCTCACAACCCGAGCTGAGGGACCCGCCCCTCCCCAAGTGCACAAATTTCATGCACCGGGCCTCTAGTAAATAAATAAATGAATGAATGAGATGTCCAGGCTTACAAAACCAGATCCCAATGTCTAACTGACATGCCACCCATGCTTAGAAACATAAGGTCAACACATCTGAAAAGAAAACTTTCCTCCCTTCCTTCAGAAACCCCAAATCTGTAACAAACTGGAAACTGAACAGCTATCACAGTGACAGCTGTTCGGGAAACAGTGTGTACTACCAACTCTATATCAGAACATCTTTCATTCATTCAAAGATGTAAATTTTTATAGGCTAACCAATTGACACAGACAATAAGGAGTGAGGGCATTATTGGGAGGATGGGGGGTAAATGAGGCAATAAGGACACATATGTAATACCTCAATCATTTTAAAAAAGATTTAAATTTCCAGGAAACTACATGGCCTGAGGTCAGTGTGTTAGTACACACTAGAGATTACAGTTGTTCACATGCTCTCTTCAGATCATTAGGGAATCGACCAGCAGGTTACAAAAGAAGATATATTTTTAAACCTAAAGAGTTACATTAAATAAAAACACACTAAATACTAAAATAATGCCCATGCTTGTACACAGCTGTATACTCAAAAAGAGCATTAAACCAAAACCCAAGGGGAAAAACAGGAAAGCTGAGGAAAATCCATACACCCTTTATTGCCGAGCAATTCAGGTCTAGGTATCTGATCCAGGGATAAATAAGGAATGATGCTAATAAAAATAATGCGTGAACCACATAACAAGTTATCTGTACCTTGTTAAAGAGAATGTTGAAACAAAACAATTGATTGAAAAGACAGGGTCTCCTAAACTCAGACAGAATTAAAAGACAGAACCACTATGGAGAGAACAGGTGACTTCCTATGGAACTACATAGAAAGAAAGTAGCCACAGTTGAAGAGAGAGCACAAGTGAAACAATATGAACCACAAGTGAGCATTTTGGATGTAACTCTTCAAAAAAAAAAAAAGGTTAAAACAGTCTGGATTAAAAGCAGCACAGTTAGAATTTCAGGAATCTACCTCAATTGTTGTTCTCATTTCTATTAAAAAAAAGAAAAGGGTAAAGGCTACTATTTCTATGCATTTTGTCCCCTGCTTCCCTAAATTGTCACAACCTGCCTGCATGTTTACAACTGTAGGACTCACCTCTCAATCCAGGAAAACAGAGAGATGAGGCCCGGGAGAAGCAACATTGATCTTGAGAATAATTTACTTATAAGTATAAGAGAACTATATCTAACATATTACCTAGATCAGAAGTCTTACACCATGAACACAAAAAAAATATCAATCATCTGTGACAAAGGCTCAGAATAAAATTAAATAAATGTTAAAGTTAAAAACCTCAAATCCAATCTGTAACCTCAGAAAAGGACTAGAAATGAAAAATGATTTTAGTTCACACAAGCCAATGACAGAACCAGCTCTGTTATCTTTTCCTGTGTTTTTTTCTTTATTAGTCACATCTTTCAAGCGAAGCCTGATGCCACTATACTTTTGGAAGCAAAGTCAGCTATCATTTCTTGTTATTGATACTTTTGAAGGGAATCTGCCTTTTTTAGCTCTGGCTAGTTTTAAGATTTTTCTCTGACTTTGTCAATGGTTTTACTACAATATGACCATGTATACTTTTATTTGTAGTTATCCTATTTTTGACTCATAGAGATCCTTGAATCTATAACCTGATATCTTTTGTGTTTTACATTCTCAACCATCATCCCTTCAGACCTTGTTCTTGCCCACTCTTTCTCCCCTCGCCTAAAATTCCAGTTGCATGCAGTGGTTCTCAACCTTTCTAATGCCGCGACCCTTTAATACAATTCCTCATGTTGTGGTGACCCCCAACCATAAAATTATTTTTGTTGCTACTTCATAACTGTAACTTTGCTACTGTTATGAATCGTAATTAAATATCTGTTTTCCGATGATCTTAGGCTCTACAGCAGCGGTTTTCACGGTTGAGAACTGCTAGCAGGATCACCTAAGACCACTGAAAAACACAGGTATTTACATTATGATTCATAACAGTAGCAAAATTACAGTTATGAAGTAGCAACGAAAATAATTTTATGGTTGGGGTCACCACAACATGAGGAAATGTAGTAAAGGGTCTTGGCATTAGGAAAGTTGAGAAACACTGGTGTAGATGGAAAAAAGGAGTCCCATTTATGCCAGATTTTTACTACAAAAGACCTCACTGCTTTGGTAGGTCTCTGATGCACTAGTAATGCTATTTTTTACTTTTTTTTCTTTTTTTAGCCTTTCTAGTTGTTCAGAGTAAGAGAGTCGATTCAAAATAATCTTATCTACCGATGCCAGAGGCAGAGTATGCCAGCATCCTTTTTATATAGGCTTCTTTGCTAACAAATCCTCAGCTATAAGTAAAAGCTGATGAATAAAATAAACTTACACACACTCAGACAACCCCTGTTAACAAAAATGGAAAAAAGCTACCATGGAACATAGGGGAAAATATTGCAGAACAAGAGAAATTAATCATTTCAGAAATAAGATAAACTATTTGATAACTTCATTTTAAACTTTAAAAGGTATATCATAAGCCATTGAACAGATGAATAGGCAGATAAAGACCAAAAAATGAAACGCAAAAGTAAATAAGCGGGATAAAGATTTTTTTTTAATATCAAGACAAAAACACATCCTCCATCTAAAATACAAAACTAAAAATGTAACAGAATTAAAATATACACTTAAAGTAACAGTAACACAACAGACACTACACAAAATCTAAGCATGATGCTGAAACACAAAATCAAAAAGATGAGGAGATAACATGTAAAATAATAAAAGTTTCTTCAAATGTTTTAGGATTATAACTTCTAACGAGGTGCAAAGGCAAACCAAACTTGAAGTTAAATGAAAACAAAACAACACTAATAAAGCTCAGGTTAACATTAATTCAGTATGTTATTATGCTGAAATGAAAACAGTACTCCACATGAGACTATGGTACTGATTCCAAAGGTGCAGATTCTTGCCCAGCCAGCGTGGCTCAGAGGGTGAATGTCAATCTATGAACCAGAAGGTCATGGTTCGATTCCTGGTTGGGGCACATGCCCCGTTTGCAGGCTCGATCCCTAGCAGGGAGAAAAGCAGGAGGCAGTTGATTGGTGTTTCTCTCTCATCAATGTTTCTATCTCTACCTCCCTCTTTTTTTCTCTCTCTGAAATAAAAAAAAAAAAACACCTATTTTTAAAAGTGCAGATTCTTCAAGTCTAGCGTGACATCACCGCAGACCAAGTGACGATTCCATTTCTCTTTCCCACATCACAAAACATGCAATGGCATTTTCACAATCTGCTATAAATGCTTCATTTACATGTTAAGTCTATTCTTTTACCTCTGCTCATTTGATATTAGAATAAAAACACTGAAGCATTAACTATTATGTAAAAAGAAAAGGTACCCTTAATAGTATATTACTGTATTTTGGGTAGACAGGCAATTTACTCATGAACATAGAGGTGGGAAAGGCAATATTATGTATGCTATCAAATTTAGCAAATGCTTTTATATCAAAATAATCAGATACACATATCACTGGGAATGGTGCAATGCATTATTATTTATATTCTCAATGATGCCCTCATGAAACTAAAGCTAAACCCAATGAATTCAAGGAAAGAAAACTAACATGTACTGAATGTCTGTATACCAAGCCCTATTAACATAGTAAATGCTTGAAGGTATGATTGGATGAATTAAAAAAATAAGAAGAAGATACATGATTAACAAGTGTCTAAAACACTATAACCACTTCAATAAGTGTTATAAAGAGAATTATATGATTAGGTTCATTTTTCATGAAGCTCAAGATCAGAAAGGTTTAGTAGCTTGCCCAAAGTAACTGGAATGGTTTCTAGCAGAAAAATCAGGATTCAATTTGAAGTCTGATTCCAAAATCTACATTTTCCCTCTAGACCAGAGGTTCTCAATCTGTGGGTTGCGACCCCTTTGGGGGTCCATCGACCCTATCATAGGGGTCGCCTAAGACCATCAGAAAACACAGATATTTACATTACGATTCACAACAGTAGCAAAATTACAGCTATGAAGTAGCAAAGAAAATAATTTTATGGTTGGGGGTCACCACCACATGAGGAACTGTATTAAAGGGTCCCGGCATTAGGAAGGTTGAGAACCACTGCTCTAGACTCAAAGCAAAAGTCTGTAAAAATTATTCCCTTGTCCAGTTATTTCATGAGACTTGGTAATAAAATTTTAAACATAGAATTCTGAGAACCTAATTTCTAAGATTTGAAAAATGTATTTACAAAAAGAAGCCAGCAGACTTTAATTGAATTGTTCAATTACCATTTCTTAGCCATAGACTCTTACTACTTAACATTAAAGTTAGTAAAAGACTGTGACTAGTTCTTCACTTCAGGACAACTGGTAACTCAGCCAGAGAGAAGGGGGCACATGCCTTCAGCTTTGCAAGATTCCAAGTGGCTTGTGCCTGGCTCTAAACCATTAATAGTATCCTCATAGGGTGTCAGTATATTTGACAACTGAAACCCATCAAACAGAACAAAAACCTGGAGTTTATTATTTAACATTTAAATTCTTCCAAAGTTCATGTGCCAGATGGTAACATCCTGTTACTCCCAAAAGAAATTTTAAACAGAACACTTAATTAGGAGAAAAATTACCTATTAGTGCAAACCTCTGAGGCTTCATTTGATATTGCTATATTTTCACCCGTCTTTCCCTTAAAAATGAATAAATCAGCTGATCTGAATCAAGGGAACTGTATTTTGCTTTTATACCCAATGTGAACTACTTTAGCATCATCAGCTACACATCCACTGCAGAAGGCATTAACATTTTATGTGGAATATTCTTTCTTGAGGGCATTCCATTTTCATAGCATTAACTCAAAAATAGTCCCTGATGTCTTATGAATAGGAACACAAAGTTCTAGATATAGTCTAAACACTAAGCTAATCAATTGCACTATATAACAAATGTTGAAAATAAGCTTTTAACTAAAACCTTCCCCACGGGTCCTTTTTGACCCAAATGTTCTCAGACTTCCCAAGAGATTTACAGAATGAGAAATAATGACACTTAATTAAGATTATGAAAGTCAAGGAGCCCAAAGTCCCTGTCATTGTATGCAACTAAATATGGCTCATTGGCTGGAGTGGCTGGAAAAAAGGCTAGAATCAATGGTTGCTACTTAGGAGGAAAGGGGAAATCGATACCGGTGCAGGGAAGCTGCAAAATCCACCATGTTGCCTAAGTGCCAGGCAAAACTGCCAGCCTTTACAATCTGTCCATGCCAATCCTAGCTCAGCACCAGACTTCTTCCCAATTCCGTTTCTGTAATTGTTCCATCTAACTCCAATTTCTGACACAGCACCAGCCACAAGAGTAATGAATGACTTGTGTGACAATGGGCTTCTGTTTTTCAATCAGTTAAGGCGATCTCCAAAATCTAGTTTATCAATGGGAATTATGTAACCCTTTAAGCTTGGAATGCAAACCCTCAGTTTTCAGAAATATAGATTCACAACATCACAAAAATGTGAGCAACCACGAGGTAAATGAATCCCGACACTAGGTTTTAGGATAACATTGTGGACTCTGTCACTGACTAGCCGGGAGAGTGTGGGCAAGTTAGCAACCATTCTGTGCCCCAGTTTCTTATCTTGTAAATGAGGAAAATAATAGTATCTACCTACCAGGCTTGTTGAGAGAATTAACTGAGTTGATAGTTTAAAAGCACCTGGGATATGCTAAGCTAATAGAGAAATTCTCCGAGAGACTGTGAAAAGGCAGACGCCTTGCTACCCTCTAACACTGCTCAGCTTCACATATCATAAGTCAAGAATTAAATCTATGTTAGAAAGATTCAAGAGGTCAACAGTGAAATTATGTACATTCCAAGGAAAAGTAGTCAAAAAAAATGACCCAACATGACTTTTGATCCTAAGGCCTCACAAAACCAACAGCAATGATTCTAATAGTTCTCTTGTTGAGTGAGGTCATCTCAGGAGAAAAACATCATATCAATTATTTATACTCCCCCTCAGCAACTGGCAAGTTATGTTCACAAAATTAAACCCAAATCAAATAACTATGTTAAGTACATATATAAAACATCCATGTCCTGAGGCTTAGCAATAGAATCATTTATAAAATCTAAGTTAATAATAAAAATTCTTGTCTTCCCTAAAGCAAAAGACTTTATCTCATTTTCTAGGAAATCCCTTATATTTTAAAAAAAAGAAATGCTAATTTCAATGAGGCAATAGATATTTAGCAGGAAGGAAATTTTTAACAGTTGGGCAATGGTTAAAATGGATTAAGCTGTTACAGAATTCTCTCTCTCTCTCTCTCTCTCTCTCTCTATATATATATATATATATATATATATATATATATGTATATATATATATATATATATAACAAACTTGTTATATATATAACAAGTTTCACAGCAAGAGGACTTGTATAATTTGCAGCATAGTCTCAAAAATAAAAACATTGATTTCCAGGGTTCCTCTCTAAACATTACATATATTGATTCAAAGCAAAGAAAAAATTGGTTATACTACTATGTACTTCAAGGACTCCAAGAATTTAAATAGAGCCCAACTGGTGTTACTCAGTGGTTGAGCACCAACCAATGAACCAGGTCATGTTTTGGTTCCCAGTCAGGGCACACGCCTGGATTGCAGGCTTGATCCCCAGTAGGAAATGTGCAGGAGGCAACCAATCAATGATTCTCTCTCATCACGGATGTTTCTATCTTTCTCTTCCTCTCACTTCCTCTCTGAAATCAATAAAAATATTTTTAAAAGAATATAAATAGAAAGACTCAGATAAATCACGTCATCCTTGGCACATTACATACACTCAATTTTAGGTGTAAAATATTCTAGAACAGTAAATATTTTGATGCTAAGAAAACAATTTTCATTGAGAAGCCCATCAGAATCACTTGTTGCGAGAAATACTCCTCCTCAGTTGCACATCTTCCAACAGATTATGGCAGATGCTCCCCAGGTAACCTATAGGTGGCTCGATGAAGATCACTGGTCTACTAAGTGAGTATAATGGCGGGCAATGAGTGACATTACTCCTCTGGCTTGCTAGTGGGTAAAATCACTGAGGACCAACTGCTTTAACAGGACAAGAATTTGGAGAAATTCAGGAGGTCACTCTAGATCAAACTAAGAAAGAGTCTGAAGTCAAAGAAAGACCCTTGCTCTCCTCCATCTTATTTTTTATAAAGTGGCTTTACATACTATGTACTTACAACTCAAATGGAAATGAAGTATCTGTTGAATATATTTACTTCCCATATTTAAAGCCTCCAGAGCTCATCATTATTCAACTCAAGGCCTACCTCAAAGGCTTACTGCCACAGTAGAACATTCTTTGTGTTTTAAATGCTTATCTGCACAGAAGTTTCTCTAATTCATAATTTCATTTCCCAATTGCAAACTCAAAGAAAATTTGCTACTATAAGCAAGCATCTAATATTCAACATGACAAAGTAGGATTGTTCTCTGCTATTAGTGTTTTTAATTGTTCACTAAAATTAAAAGGCAGAGTATTAGCTCCCATTATTAATAAAGTAGTTTAAGCTAAAGCATTTAAGGAGCTACCCAAATACAAAATCTATAGTTTCATCAAATACATCATAAATCATGAAAATCTTTCAGCTGCAAAAAAATCCAAGTTTATTTTCTAAATTATAGTAGTGGAAAACCTTATGACAGAAGATACATTTCCCTGTGTACAAGCAATTATTTTCCAATTACAAGCAAATAATGCTAACTATTCTTCTATTCTATAAAAAGAAAGTAACAAATCATCAATTATAACTTGGAAGTAATGTGACAATTCAGTACCATATATATATATGGCAATCAGAGTACAAATATATTCTAGTCTTATTAAAGTATATACTCATATTGAAAACATGGAGAAATAAATTTAATTGGATTTCTAAGAGTTTGCAGATGAATTAACAAATTTCAAAAGAGGAAATAAAATAAATTAAAAATATATTAATAAAAAATATTCTTTTTACTCCAGAATTCTTGGATGTGTTTCCTTCTTACATCTCCATGTGAAGTAAGTACTAACTGGCACATCCCTGAGAAAGCAATTTTGAAATATCTAGTAAATTGTAAGTATACTTCAACCCAGCAACTCTGCTCTCAGGAATCACATATGATTACAGAAAAACAGGAGTACCATAATGCTCATTGGTTCATTATTACAATACAAAAAAAAATTAATACACCTATACTAAGCAGTATAATGTAATTTCGAAAAAAATGTGTCATGTGGAAAATAATATAAACATGTATCACTAAACAAAAAAGTTTGCACAACATTACGTATGATTCGAGTTTATAAAGCAATAACATTTAAGCTTATGCATGCATTTAAAAATGTTTGGAAAAATATACAAGAAACTATCAAAACTGTTACTTTTTTGGAATGGGACTCAAAAAGGCTATGAGATCTGAGTTTTAGTATTTATTTAAACAATGAGCATGTATTGTTTAAAAATAAACTATCCTGAAAATTCTTACCGACCCATGAGAGAGAGCCCAAAGTTAGTAACTCTCCGTTTAATTCATGTCCTTAGTTCTTCCCCCTCCGACTTAACACTTTCAAATTCAATAGAAGCTATATGATATAAGCTAGTTGGCAATCTAACTGATGAGCTAAACTAAATTTATACTATAAAATAGTGAAGCAGTCTAAAAGTTAAAGCTGTTAACAATTACTATCTCCTTTAGCTCACATTCCTAATCCTCAGCTCTGCATTCCCAAAAAGGTAAGAGAAAATACAAACATGCAAACATCTTACGTGTTCTATAGCACCTGCCTGTTCATTACTATAGTCTCGATACTGTCCAAGCATCTGGTCTACTTGTCGCAGGTTTCGACTGGTGTCCTTGGGAAAGAAAATGGACTTTATTAGTTGTTCCAAACAATGTTTTTCCCAGTAGTAGTATGTCAAATAGCTAAGTCAACCATTTGCACAGGTACAATTTATATCATAGTTAAGTCGGATAGCAATATATTTCATAAATATCAAATCTTAACACAACTGAGAAAGAAACTAAAAACTAAAAACTAAAAACTAAAAACATTCTTAAAAGCGGAAGAGAGAAGCAGGAGAGGTAGTCAAGAGTGACGAGCTGCCGAAACTGGTTTGGCTCAGTGGATAGAGCATCGGCCTGAGGCCTGGAGGGTCCCAGGTTCGATTCCGGTTAAGGGCATGTACTTTGGTTGCGTGCACATCCCCAGTGGGTGGCAAGCAGGAGGCAGTTGATTGATGTCTCTCTCTCATCGATGTTTCTAACTCTCTATCCCTCTCCCTTCCTCTCTGTAAAAAATCAATAAAATATACTTAAAAAAAAAAAAGAGTGACGAGCTATGAGAAGGACTCAACCCACACTGCTGGCTTTGGAGATGAACAAGCCACAAGACAGAAAATGTGGGCAGCCTAGAAGCTGGGAAAAGGCAAGAGGACAGATAATTCTCTAGAGCCTCCAGAAAGAAACGCAGCCCTAACAACACCCTAATTATTACCCAATGAGATTAGTGTCAGATTCTGACCTAATTTAAGAATTTTAAGAAAATAAATTTCTGTTATTTAAGACGTTAATTTTGTGGCAATTTGTTGTGGTAGCAAAAAAAACTAATACAGTGACTGAAACTATTACTCGGCCTAACTATTTAATATTGATTTAAAGCATCCAGTGTTAAACTAACCTGTAAAGTACTTGTTATGGTGTTGACCTTCTTGGTGACATCGACTGTAGGACGATTTCCAATTTCCCTGTGTATTGACCTGGCACCCCATCGACTCAACCGGTCATGAGAGCGGAAGTGGTCTGAATCACTGGAGGATTCTGCCATTGATGTACACAAGTCCTTAAAAATAAATTCAGGTCATGGTCAAGCAAATGGTAAAGAGAACGGTAATAAGAGATTAATTTAGCTATTTACTTTTTGATCTTTTAAAGTATTTATTACATTAGTCCTTTGGCTTATCATAATAGTTACATACAGTTTGAAAACTTAAGTCACTTCCTCACATCATTCTCCCTCGTTTTTTCTGCTTTAAAAGAGCAACTCCTGCCCAGCCGATGTGGCTCAGTGGTTGAGCATCAACCTATGAACCAGGAGGTCACAGTTCGATTCTTAATCATGGCACATGCCCCAGTTGTGGGCTCGATCCCCAATGTGGGATGTGCAAGGGTAGCTAGCCAATGATTCTCTCTCATCATTGATGTTTAGCTCTCTCCTTCTCCCTGCCTCTCTGAAAGCAATAAAAATATTTTTTTAAAAAAGAGCAATCCTCAAATAATATTTTAGTTACATTTACAGTTCCAAATAATAAAAATCCCTTGGTTCTGTGCAATGTTCCTACATTTTAAAAGCACTTTCACATACAGTATCTTATTTAATCCTAACAGATAAATAGGACAGATAGATTTGTTTCTCTAAACACAGATTCTCTAGGACCTGCAGGTGTCAATATTAGTCTGATGTTCATTCTACTGCACTCTAAGAACATTTGTATCTTTAAACAAAAATACAGTGCACACAGAATTACCTAAAGAAAACCCAAGTGTACAGTGAATACTCTCATACACCTAAATTTACACTATAGATTTAAACAAATTCAGTAACAAAGGTAAAAATTCTATAACAATATGTGGGAAGATGGCATCATCAACATCTCCACCAAATTAGAAAGTCAAACATCTTGAGTATAATTTCATCAGTAAACAATTTTCTAAATATGCCTTTTTTTCCCATCCTTACCTCAATTTCCTATATAGTGCAAAAGTAAATTATTTCATGAAGGACAATAGCAAAACTTCCAGAAAACCCTTTCTAGAAGTTGAAGAAACAAATGTATTTGGGAGAAAGAAGTATCAGAGAAAACGCAATTGATCAAAAGTGTAAATTTATTGACTATTCTAATAATTCTATTTTCTGCTTAATGGAGGGTTAATATAACTTTTATATGATCTTTTTTTTCTGACTTATTAATTCCAGTGTGATGAAATCTTTCTTTAATAATCTAGAATATTCTGGACTTTTAGGATCATTATTCTGTATGCATTTGGGAAGTACAGGAGTGGGGAACATCCGGCCAGTGAATTTTATCATTTGGTCAGGCCTTGCCACCAATCTGACACTGATGTAGTATAGCATCCCACTGTGTATATGTACCACAGCCTTTTTATAAATGAAGTTCTTAGTACCTTCCCACCCCACCCTTCATCCGCTCTTCTTCCTGCCTCCTTCCCTAGGGATAGTTATTAGCATGACATTGTATATGACTCTCATACCTTTACCACAGGTATATGTGCTTCACAGTCTTTCTTAATGAAACAAACATTACAATTAATTTATAAATATTAACAACAACAGAAATTTAACTTTAAAACAGAATATCCTAGCAGCATTAAATAAAGAACAACATTAACTAAATTATGTCTAATTGTCACATAATACAAAAAAAGACCCATCACTAAAGATTAAATATTTTAACCAGATAGAACCACACTTTGCAGCATGAATTTCACTAATACACACCCACAGTCTTCAGCTATTAATTTCAATTACTTTGAGCAATAAAAGATATTCAAACTCCTGCATCTGATGGAACACCAGTGGAATATCAAGATTTAGGTGAGCTAGAGCTAAGAATTTGGTATCGCTATTTTCTAAATAGCATATGAAACATGAGCAAATGATTTTAATTACATAAGTGTCATAAATGTTGAATAAGGGAAATTAAAGAATCTGAACATAATATAAAACAGTATTTGATTTTCATTGTTAATAAAATCTAGCACTTCCTTCAACTATTACTGACAATTCCAAAGGTCAAACATGACTCTCATAGCTAAATGAAAGAATTCCTAACCTTTAATATCACAACACGAAAGACAGCTCTGGTAGCAAGGGTCCAACTTTTTTTTTAAGATATTTTATGGATTTTTTTTACAGAGAGGAAGGGAGAGGAATAGAGAGTTAGAAACATCGATGAGAGAGAAACATCGATCAGCTGCCTCCTGCATACCCACTACTGAGGATGTGCCTACAACCAAGGTACATGTCCTTGACCAGAATCGAACCTGGAACCCTTCAGTCTGCAGGCCAATGCTCCAGCCACTGAGCCAAAGCAGTTAGGGCAGCAGAGGTGCAACTTTACAAAAAACATGCCTGTCTATCACCAGCCAGCACTGCCACTTGGCAGACAAAGAGTTGACATAGGGAGAAAGAAACATAAAAAAAAAAAAGTGACCACTGGAGTGGTCAAGAGACTCCCACCATATAATCAGAACCCAGAATAAAATATCTGGAAGGCCATGAAAGTAGTTCCTGAGAGCCCCTTAGTATAACTGACTAAAGAAGAAAAGCACAAAGCAGCTAACACCAATTAGACACCTTGTTCCTCATTAAAAATGTATTATGCTACAGTTAAAAAATTAATTGTAAAAAAAAGTATTGTATATCCTAATATCAATGGCATTAATGAAAACTGACCAGGCCTCTGAAAATCTCTCTAAATAAATTGTACCCATAGTAGTACACTCATTCCATCTTGATAAAGGCATACTGAGAATGGCTGGTCACCTAGAAAACAAAAATGGTTGGCCATGAAGAAAAAATATTCTCCTAATAACCTAAGAAATATAAATTAAGTACTGAGATAGTTTTTCTACCCTATTAAGTTATTTTTCTTTAAATAATGTTTCTGGTTAGCCAAACTGTAGGGGAAAGAGCACTACTATAAAGATCTAATGGAAATGTCTATGTTGATAAACTTGCCTGAATGTCAGCAAGCCAGACATATATCAAGAGCAGTTTGTACCTCTGACCAAATAACTTCCAAAATTTTCCCCTAGGTACATAAAATTGTCTGGAGTACATAAAGAATTTATATATAAATATATTGATTAAGAAGTTGTAATAGAAGGGAAATAAATACAATTTAAATTTTAAATTATAAGAGAATGAAAGGTTAAAATACAATATAGTTCTACATTGGAACAGTATGTAGACTTTACACACCCTGGTTCTGGAGATACTTAATAGGAATTTAAGGGATAACAGTATGAATCCCAATTTTTAATAAGCATTATATGTTGTTTGCATATGACTATAAATTGTCGGTATACAAATTAGAGGAGCGGAAAAGAGTGATGATAAAAGGGGAAGAAAATAGACCCAAAGTATATTCACCATGCAGAGTTTACGGTAGATTTTTATTTTTATTTTTTAAATATATATTTTATTGATTTTTTTTACAGAGAGGAAGGGAGAGGGATAGAGAGTTAGAATCATCGATGAGAGAGAAACATCAATCAGTCTTCTCCTACACACCTCCTATTGGGGATGTGCCCATAACCAAGATACATGCCCCTGATTGGAATCAAACCTGGAATCCTTGAGTCCACAGGCCAATGCTCTATCCACTGAGCCAAACCGGACAGGGCACTGATTTTTTTTTTTAATTCCTATTTTTCTTAAAATTTCTACAATGAATATATTATCAGAAAGAAAAACTCAATGTATACTTAAAAGAAAACCAAATTTACAGATGACCTTCAGAGATAGCAGATTAATAAAAGGCTGGCAAGAGGAAATGAAGAATGACAGAGCTGCAATAAAGGTCAACAGTAGACGAGAAGATGCTGAGGACCACATCAGCAAGCCAGAAAACAAGGTAGAAAAAAATACCCAAGCAGAGCAGCAACTGGAAAAAAATAACTTTAAAACCAGGAGGAGAGCATAAGGGAGCTTCGGGACAACATGAAAAAGCAAACAGCATCCATATATGAGCGGTGTTAAAGGAGAGGAAACTGAGCAAGGAATAGAAAACCTGTTATTGGAAAAGAAAAACTCACACAAGTCTAAGAAGCACACAGAGTCCCAAACAAGATAACTCCCCCCCCAAAAAAAATCAATATTAAATTGGTAAACAGAGTAAGAATCTTAAAGGCTGCTAGAGGGAAGCAGAAAGAACCTATAGGGATCTCCCATTGGATTATTAACTGATTTCTCAACAGAAACACATCAGGCCAGAAGGGAGTGGAATGAAATATACAAAGTCATACCAAGCAAAGGACTAAATCCAAGAATACTGTACCCAGCAAGGTTATCATTCAAAATTGCAGGTGAAATCAGGAACTTTACAGACAAAGAAAGGCTAAGGGAGTTCATTACCACCAAGCCAGCAATGCAAAAAATGCTAAAGGAATTGCTGTAAAAAGAAGAAATAGGAAGGGAAGAAGGAACAAAAGCATAAAGAATAAAAACGGTGACAAACAAGTACCTATCTATATTATAAAAACCTAGTGGTCCTAATGCCGTAAAGACCAAAGACTGGCTCAGGTGGACAGGGCTGTGAGCATGGCAAGGTCGTGTGGGTGGGAGGATTCGCACGATTTCACATGCTGGGCTTCTAGTCAATAATAACCTTAAGCATAAATGCATTAAATTCTCCAATCAAAAGATATAGGGTAGCTGAATGGATAATAAAACATGACCCATATTTCTGCTGTCTACAAGAGAACCATCTCAGAACAAAGGACTCACATAGAATGATAGTGAAGGGATGGAAAAAAAAATGTTCAGGCAAATGGGAATGAAAATAAAAGCTGGGGTAGCAATACTTATATCTGACAAAATAAACCTCAAAGTGAAGACCATAACAAGAGATAAGGAGGGCCATTCATAATACTAAAGGGAGCAATTCAACAAGAGGATATAACTCTAGTAAGCATATATGCACCCAATACAGGAGCACCCAAATATATTAAAAAAAAAAAAAAAACTTTTGGAAGATCTCAAGGGTGAGATCGACAGCAATACAGTCATAGCAGGGAACTTAAATATCCCATTGACACATTGAATAAATTATCTATACCAGTGGTTCTCAACCTGTGGGTCGCTACCCCTTTGGGGGGTCAAACGACTCCTTTACAGGGGTCACCTAAGACCATCGGAAAATGCAGATATTTACATCATGATGCATAACAGTAGCAAAATTTCATGGTTGGGGGTCACCACCACATGAGGAACTGTATGCAAGGGTCATGGCCTTAGGAAGGTTGAGAACCACTGCTCTATACTAAAATTCAGCAAAGAAACATTAATCCTAAATGACTCACTAGATCAAATGGAATTAATTGACATCTTCAGAACATTTCACCCCAAAGCTACAGAATATACTTTCTTCTCAAGTGCACAACAGATAATTTCAAAGACAGACCACAAATTGGGACACAGGCAAATTTTCTTCAAGTTCAAGGAAACAGAAATCATGCTCTAGCTTGTTTTGCTCAGTGGATAGAGTATCAGCCTATGGAATGAGGGGCCTGGGTTCAATTCCAGTCAAGGGCACATGCCTGGGTTGTGGGCTCCATTCCCAGGGGCAGGGGGGGGGGGTATGCAGGAGGCAGCCAATCAATAATTTTTTCATCATTGATGTTAATACCTCTCCCTTCCTCTGTGAAATCAATAAAAATATTTTTTAAAAAAAAAAGAAGATAGAAATCATATCAAGCACCTTCGCAGATCACAATGGCAGAAAATTAGAAATCAACAACAAAAACAGTGGAAAAAAATCAAACACTGTGGGGTCTATTGTTACTTCACGTTTTTCATTTCTGATTTTGTTTATTTGCTTTCCTCTCTTTGTTTCTTGGTGAGCCTGGTTAGAGGTTCATCAATCTTGTTTAACCTTTCAAAGAACCAGCTCTTGGTTTAATTGATCTTTTGTATTGTTTTTTGTTTTGTTTTGTTTTGGTTTTGGTCTCTATGCCATTTATTTCCACTCTGATCTTTATTATTTCCTTCCTTCTGCTTAGTTGGGGCTTTTCTTGTTGCTCTAATTCTTTAAGTTGTAGGCTTTGATAATTTATTACTATTTTTTCTTGTTTTTTGAGGTAAGCCTGTAGAGCTATGAACTTCCCTCTCAAGACTGCTTTCACTGTGTCCCATAGATTTTTGGATTGTTTTGTTTTCATTGTCATTTGTTACCAGGATGCTTTTTATTCATTCTTTGTCTCTTTCGTAACCCAATCATTGTTTAATAACCCAATCGTTGTTTCTTAATTTGACACGAGAGAAGGGGAAAGAGAGAAACATCAATGAGAAACATCAATCAGCTGCCTCCTGCATGCCCCCTTACTAGGGATTGAGCCCTGACTGGAATTAAAGAGTGATCTCTAGGTGCATGGGACAAAGCTCAACCAATTGAGCCACATTCTTAATACTGGAATGAACTTAAAAGTTGAAGGACTATGTGAAAACACATTAACGTGTACTCACATAGCGTATGCAATCAAATTCTGCTTTGAAAAACAAATTTAAATGGTTCATAGATGATCTTAACCACAATTACAATATGAAGCCCAAAGAATAATTATAAAAACTGGTAGAAAACATCTGTGTATGCTCAAGGAACATCTTCATCGTTCTTTTTAAAGATTCAAAAGGAAAAGGTTCAGTGGATTAAAAATCCATTCTCATTATCACAAGAAGTTTCAGTATGACAGCTGTTGGGGGGGGGGGGAAGTTGCTAAATTTGAAGAATGATTGAAGAACTCAAAGAACAATTTAAAAAAACTGAATCACCCAAATTCTGGTTAAAGGCGAGAAAAGCATTTCCTTCAACTGGAGAAAAAGCAGAAAATATTCTCTTACTACCACCTACTGGTAAAACAAAACTTCTCATTGATCAGGAAGCAATGGCATGGATCTGTCTGCTTTTCAGATGTTGAGTTTTCTCCAAGACTAGAGAGGACTAAGACAGGCGACCTTGAGTGAAAGTCTCCAAAGTCTTAGAGAAAGCTCTGGGTCTGAAACCAGATGGTACAACACTAAAACTACTTTATTTCGCTGTTCCCAACACATCGGTATTTAAAGGCATAAATGTAGCTTCTGCATTCATGAGCTTTATAAAGATGACATACCGCCACCAGAGTGAGCAATGAAACTCCTCAATTCGGTCCCACTGAGGATCGGTCCATCAGAGACAAATGCCCACGTGCAAACCTGAACACTGTGAGCAGAGAGAATAAAAGTGCATTTGGCCCTGTAATAAGAAGACTGGCAGCAAGTCTATACAAACTCAAGTCCACCTCTTCTGTCATTTGACCTAAAAAAGCCATCAGATTGTCTTCATTATAATGATGCATATTTGTATGTATGAGAGCTGTAATTTATAGATTCTCAAGTCTCTTTTCCTCAGAGCCAGTTTAAAACAATTAGAATTTGCAAGCTGTTCCATAAAAGATAAGCACCCAGCATCAAGGGTGACATTTCCCAAAAGCTGACTGGTGCATGTTAAGTAGGTGATTAATTCTGTGGCCTCCAAGTGCCTCAGCCGTCCCTGTCCAAGGCAACTGTCCTCAAAGAACACTTCAAGGTAATGATGTTGATATTTAAGGGAATCGCAGGAGGTGGGGAGTGTATGTTAAGCTTAATCATTATCAAAGTTCATATTTTAGAAGGCATTTCACACCGTTTCAACAGCTGCAGGTCTTGAGAGCTTTGCCTCCTCTTTCAAGAGACAAAGTGAACTAGCCAGGAAAGGTTATCATGTACAAACAATTTTCTTGATATCAACTCTCCTCTGTAACTTAATCTCCTCAAACCCTTTTGGTAAGTTCATATAAGATCAAAGTCAACTGCCAATTCTCTGTGAAGTCAATAGATAATGTAAGACATAGGGGGAAAAATGAAGAGATACACATGAGTCCTGGCTGGGTGGCTCAGTTGGTTGGAGCATCATCTCTTGCAGGTTTGGGGTTCGATTCCTGGTCAAGACACATACATAGATTGAGGGTTTGATCCCTGATCATCAGAGATCTATTGGGAGGCAACTAATCAATGTTTCTCTCTGACATCAATGTTTCTCCCTCTCTCTCTGTCTCTCTCTCTCTCCCTCTGTCTCTCCCCACTTCTTGTCTCTCTAAAATCAATTTTAAAACATGTCCTCAAGTGATTAAAAGGAAAGAGAGAAACTTGAACATATTACTCAATTACATCTGCATTAGAAATGAAAGATGGAAGTAAGTAAATTAAGTCACGGTCCTTGATGAGAGAGAAAGAGCTGTAAAAGTGCTCTCTGCAGGGAGCAAAGTACCACAACAACATGCCAGAGCAGCGGGGTCAGGATCCTCCCACCCATCTGGGAGGATGGGCAGAAGTTTGACAAATAGATGAGACAAGGATGGGATCCAGTTAGAAAACTGCTTTTTCAGAAGAAGTAGAGAAGGTACAAATAAGCAGAGCGCCTGCATTCTTCCATCAAGGAGAGGATTTAAACCCATCGCCAGTACTGCTACTAGTAAATGTCCCTGGGTTAGGGAGGGGTGCTGGGTAAAATCATCCCAGTTTGAGACTTCTGACTTAGAGAATTAACATTTTTAAATACAGTGGTACCTCGAGATACGAGTTTAATTCGTCCTGTAACCTTGAGGCGTTGGAAACTATGAGATGCTCGAGTCACAGTAAACTGGTGGGTCGTGTGCAACCGGCCGATCCGTGCGATAACTCCTATCTCAAATGTTGCTTGTATTTCAAAGCAAAAATCGCTTGCTCGATGGCTCGTATCTCAAAAATCTCGTATGTTAGGGCACTCGTATCTCGAGGTACCACTGTATATATATGTATGTATGTGTGTGTGCATGTGTGTGTGCGTGTGTGTGTGTGTATATACACACACACACACGCACACACACTAGATTTGATTTTATATTGTATGTTCCACTTATTCCTGCTACTGCCCTCCATTTCCTCCCCCTCTCTCTCTTACACAAACGCGCACACACTCACACACATACACACACACACCCTAAATCCTATGGGTGGAGTGGGTCAGGCTCAGTTCCCAGCTGCATTTTGCTCTCCTTGCTGCAGCTCCTCAGAGTTCAGGGGCAGAGTCACATGGACCAGTGCCCACCAAGCAGGGATCAGGGGCATTTCTGGAAAAGGACAAGCAGTAGACAAAATGACTCCTTATTCAGGCATGGAGAAAAAAATTACCTGCTGCTCAGATAATTATATACGTGCCACTTGTTAAATATCAGCGCAGTTTTAAAAGTTACTTAATAACCCCCTCCCTGTCTCACAAGCAGAATGACACAGATATTTTAGATTGATACACCCACACATACTTCTAAAATAAATGAGGCAATTTACAAAATTAAGTAAAATATTTTTAAAAAGTGAAGACTAAAAAGAACAAATAAAAACTCAAGAAAGTAAAAGAAAATTTACAGAAAAAAAATAGATACTAGCAAACTCAAGATGGATTTATTACTTGTAGTTACACCCTGGAATTGGACTTTTGCATTGGCTAACCGATTGAAAATGAAATATATACTACAATATTCCTAAAATAGCAGATATGAATAGTCCCCTGGGGGTACAGACAACCTCTACTAATTGTCCAAACTTCCCCAGGCTGGGCAAAAGATTAGCCTGGATGAAGATGGAGCTAGAATTCTGAGTTTCTGTCATCACTTTGTTTAAATCAGAGGATGAAAACTGGAGGACTATAGACCAAACCCAGCTGACTAATATGTATTTGAAAATAACACCATGTTCTTCTAAAACATTAATTTTAAAACAACTAAATTTCATATAAAAATTCTAATTTTCAGCTTCTCTTGAAAAACCCAGAGATCTGGCAACATTGGGAATGAATTTTCCCATGGCAACATGGACATAAACCGTGACTGTGTTGGAGTTGGGCATGTACCTTCCTGTTGGCCCAAATTCCTACCAGCCGCTTCACCCAGTGTGTTAACTGACTGGCCCCACTTACTAGCAAAGTTTGCAACCCTATTTTGGATAAAGAACCAAGACAAAGGGAGTTTAGTTTTTTAAAGGAGTTTCCCTAATTAAAAACGATCTATTTGATTGGAAGAAGAGAATTAATATAACAGCTTTGATATCATCCATGCCTACTAACTCCAAAACCAGAACAAAATACCACTACAAATAAAAGGGTTTGATTTTAATCCATCTACTTAGAACGTTTTCCTACTATTGTATATGCCAAAAACTAAATTCAGATCAAAAGTATAGTACCTCTCATGATTTGACTCCGATTCTTCACCCCTCCCTTTGTGCACTGCTCTCCTACTAGAGGTTGAGTTACCTGCCCAGGCTCCTTCCTCTAGGCTCAGCCATGTGACCTGCTTTGGCCAATGGGATTCTAGCTAACATGACACAAGTGGAATCATGAAAAGGGATTACACTCTGGAACTTGCTTCCCTGCACCTCTTCCATCTCCAAGAGGGCATGCCCAGGATATTTTATTGGAAGATGGGAACACATAGTTGCACCAGAGGCTTCTAGCTTAGATCAGCAGACCAGGTGACCATCCAGTTGAAACCAAATAAATATGTGAGTCCAGTCAAAATAAGCAGACAGCTTAGCTGACTAATTGTGCAAGCGATAAACAGTTATTGTTGTACTAAAAACCTAGTGCATGAATTTGTGCACAGGTGGGGTCCCTAGGCCTGGCTGTGATCAGGGAAAGACTGACTACCAGAGAGAGGGAGAAGAGGAGGGACCATGGACAAATCAGGGCCTGCCAGCCAAGGGACAGATGGGGCACAGGAAGCAAGCCGGCTCTCAGACCCCCTGGGAAGGGGGCCACATCCGCCACCATCCACCCCTGATTCCTCGCTTCAGCCTGGGGCCAAAGGCCCCAGCAGGGTCAGGAGAGGAGGTGAGGGTCACCAAGCCTGGCACAGAAGTAATGGATGCTGAAGCTGGCAGCCAGCCGCAGGAGGTTGGCTATGGGAGCACACTGACCACAAGGGGGCAGCTCCTGCATTGAGCATCTGCCCCTGGTGGTCAGTGCACATCATAGCAACTGGTTGACCAGTCATTACAGTTGTTCGGTCATCGGTCGCTTAGGCTTTTATATATCTATATGCCTTGTATGTTTTATTTGTTATGTAGCAAAAGCTAAGTGGTATATATATTGTGAATACTGAGAAAGAAGATTACCTACCAAGATCTCCAGGTGGCTAACTGTGCTCAAATTTAAAAATTTTAGAAACCGAGACTAACAACCATTTCTACAAAAACTGCACTTCACACAGAAGCCTGCACTGTACTGCCTGACTGAAATTTTTTTCTGTCTGCTGATCCAGGCCTTATAAAGGAGCTCCTGGAATCCTATTTCAACCAATGGGAGTGAGGCTTCCCCCATCCATACAGAGCTACTAACTATATCCCCATCAACATCTTCACTGACCAATCAGAGCAGCTGACAAAACAGAGCTGCTACCTATATCCCCATCAACATCTTCAATGACCAATCAGAGCAGCTGACCAAACAGAGCTGCTAACTATATCCCCATCCAAACAGAGCTGCTAGCTATATCCCCATCAACATCTTCACTGGCTAATCGTAAAGTACCTTTTGGACAAATCCAACTGCAAGGATTTGGAGTTCTTGTTTGCATGAGGACAGACCAATCAAGGATGCAACCAAGGACGTCTATCTATATAAGCCAGCTCCCCTCTGGCTCTGAGAGTGCACCTTCCCTTTCCACCAAAGACTGATCCCTGCAGGAGATAAAACACCAAAGATATCTCTACCTCGCTGGAGCAGAGCCGAATAGACCAACATGGGCCAGAGAAGACAGGCACCAAAGACAGAATGGAGCAGAGCAGACCAGCACGGACATGAACAGACCAGCAAGGAACAGAGATCTCTAGCAGAGAGGGGCCTGGCCCCAGGTCCACCTCATAGGTTTGCTGTTTTCATGGCTATGCTATATCATAATTGAGCTGTTTTGCACTGAGTAAAGTTTCCTTCTTCACCACACCCAAATTGGGGATTCCTATTGGCGTTAAATTGGCACTAATGATCATCTGTTAACAATATGTAGTTTACTAAGAAATCATTTTATTTGGTTCAGAAAATGGTTAATTTCCTAAAGTTTCCTCTCAAGATTACTCTCCTTGAGAAAAGTTGTTTTCAGACTGTCTTCTAGTGGTGAGATGGGAGTGGGGAGGACAGATTCAAAATTAGGATACACAAAATAAGCATAAGCAATTGATATGACAAGTGACAGGTTAGCAATTACTGAGGGGAAAAACTAAGCAAGCATAAATAGCTGTTGGGGCTATTTAATCTACTCCCCATAGCATTAAGATTTTCATAAGAAACAAGCTGTTTCTTAAATATATTATAAAGCATAATATTTGTTTTTTTCCCTCTATTTTTTGAAGTAGAAACAGAAACTCCTCTTGCCTATCCTAGTGAACAAACACCATTAAAAATTTTATACCTCAAATTTATATGTTGCTTTATAGCTTATAAAGCATTTTCTTTAGCACTTTCTCTTTTGACTTCCATTGAATCCTACAAAGTTGGTATAATTAGAACTCTTTACTTTTACTGCTAAGAAAAATAAAGCTTTGAATAAAATACTTGCCCGCCATTGCTTTGCTAAAAAGTTACAGTAACAGAGAAGAGAAACCAAGATGGTGGCATAGGTGAACACCTAAACTGCTGCCTCACACAACAATTTCAAAATGACAGCTAAAAGACAGAACAGACATCATCCAGAACCACAGGAAAGCTGGATGAGAGGAAATTCTACAACTAAAAAAAAAAAAGAGAGGGGCAGACAGAGACACAGAGGAGATGCAAAAAGCAGAGGCATGGAGACGCGTGCGTGGAGAGGATGAGTGGCTGAGTACCTGGCTGGCTTTCTCTAGCAGAAGGGTGACAGAAACTCCCAATTGCACTGAACCCCAGTTCTGACTGCATTGAACCCCAGTTCCAGGTGAGACTCTGGGGTCCCAGGCTCATACAGGGAGTCTGGACTGTCAGGAAAAGAGAGGAGCACATGGAAACTCAGGGGAGCCACAAAAGGCAGAGATCTAGAGGCATATGCGCGAGTGCACATAGAGAAGGCTGCAGAAAGTATCAAGGGACACTGAGACCCAGGGGCTTCATAGGCCAGGGCTGATGGGAAGCCAAGGCTGTCTGCTCAGGCCTGAGACTCTGCCCCATCTAAGCCAAGCACGGAGACTTTTGCAATTTTCTAAGTTTTGTCTCATAAGGCTGTCTCCAGCACAGAAGTTCTCCCGGCATAGACACAACTGATCCTCACAGCCAATTGGCCTGCAGGTCAATTCCCCCCAGTTAATCCAACAACCATCAAGACTTAACTACAACAAGGCTGTACACACAGTCCACAAAGGAGTGCACCAAGAGTGTCCACCTCAGGTAACTGGGAAGGCTGAACCACTGGGCCATATAAGACATCTAGCACACAAAGCTAATCTACCAACTCAGGGAAGCAGCAAAAATGCAGAGACAAAGAAACAGATCACAACTGAAAGAAATGGAGGGAAAAACAACATCTGGATATAGAGTTCAAAACAATGGTTATAAGGTTTTTCAAGGATTTCCTAGAAAAGGCCAATAAATTTAGCAAGACCCTCAAGGATATGAAAAAGAAACAACTAGAATTTAAATATACACTCAATGAAATAAAAACTATTATACAGAGATTTAACAGCAGACTAGAGAGGAATACAAGAATCAAGTCAAAGATTTGAAATAAAGAAGCATAAAACACTCACCCAGAAAAGCAACAAGAAAAAAGAACCCAAAAATTTGAAGATAGTGTAAGGAGCCTCTGGGACAACTTCAAGCATACCAACATCAGAATTATGGGGTTGCCAGAAGAAGAGAGAGAGCAAGATACTGAAAACCTATTGGAAGAAATAATAACAGAAAACTTCCCCCACCTGGTAAAAGAAATAGACTTACAAGTCCAGGAAGTGCACAGAACCCCAAACAAAAGGAATCCAAAGAAGACTACACCAACACACATCATAATTAAAATGCCAAGAGCAAAATACAATGAGAGAATATTAAAAGTAGCAAGAGAAAAACAGCTAATTACCTACAAGGGAGCACTCATAGGATTGTCAGATGATTTCTCAACAGAAACCATGCAGACCAAATGGGAGTGGCAAGAAATATTCAAAGTGATGAAGAGCAAGAACCTACAACCACGATTGCTTTACCCAGCAAAGCTATCATTCAGAATTTAAGGGCAGATAAAGAGCTTCACAGAGAAGAAAAAGCTAAAGGAGTTCATCAACACCAAACCAGTATTATATGAAATGCTGAAAGATACTCTTTAAGAAGAAGAAGAAGAAAAAGGTAAAATGACAAAAATTATGAACAAATACGTATCTATCAACAAGTGAATCTAAAAATCAAGTAAATTAAAAATCTGATGAACAGGATAAACTGGTGAAGATAATAAAATCAGGGGCACAGAAAGGGAGTGGACCGACAATTCTCTTGGGGAAAGGAGTGTGGGGGGTGCAAGAAGAGAATGGACAATAATCGTACAACTACAGATGAGGATAGTGGGGTTGAGAACTGGGGGGGGGGGGGAACTATGGAGGAGAAAAAGAAGAACAATTGTAATAATCTAAACAATAAAGATTTATTAAATTTTTAAAAAGTTACATAATAGAACTAGAACCCATATCTGTGTCTCTAAGCCAGTGCTTTTCCACTACATTTCTAGATGCAGAAGAACTGTGTAAATTCTAAATACATTGCCCAATCACTGAAATATTTTCTTTGTCAGTCCTTCTCATATTTCTTATCACTACCTCTCCCCAAAGAAATGCATGGAATAGTCGGCCAGAGAAAGACAAATAGCATAATATTTCACTTATACATGGAATCTAAAGAACAATACAAACAAGCAAACAAAACAAAAACAGACTCATAGACACAGAGAACAGACGAATGGTTGCCAGAGGAGAGGGTCCTGGGAGACTGGGTGAAAAAGGTGAAGGGATTGAAAAGTACAGATTGCTGGTTACACAGAACAGTTATGGGAATATAAAGTACAGCATAGAAAATATATCCAAAAATATTGTAATTACTATGTATAGTGACAGGTGGGTACTGGAAATATTAGAGGGAACTTTGTAAAGTATATGACTGTCTAGTCATTATGCTGTACACCTGAAACTCATCCTATCTAATAAAAGAGTGATATGTAAATTGACCATACCTCTGCTACACCCACAAGCCATGCCCACCAGCCAATCAGGAGCTATTATGCAAATTAACCCAAACAAGATGGCTGTGGCCACAGAGCGAGCAGGAGGCTTGGGTTTCCCTGACAATGGAGGAAGTCAAACTTCCTGCACACCCTGGCCAGACCAGGCCTCCGCTCAAGGCTACAAAGCTGCAATAATAGAAAATAAATAAATCCCAACAAAAATGGCAGCAGCCAAGGGGCAAGCAGGAGGCTTGGGTTTCCCGGCCATGAGGAAGCTAAGTTCCTGGCCTCCAGTGAAGGCTACAGAGTTTTTCAGTTGTAGAAGATAAATAAATCCCAGATACCAGGGCTTCCGCTTGGGTCACCGAGGTGCATGGCTGACATGCAAACAACCACAGGCCACTCGCCCAGGCCATCCCATGCCCCAAGGGAACACCCACCCTAATCCAGTTCACCCTTCAGGGCAAACTAGCTGGCCCCAACCCATGCACCAGGCCTCTATCCTATCTAATAAAAAAGTAATATGCAAATTGACAATCACTCCAACACACAAGATGGCTGTCCCCATGTGCACACAAGATGGCCGCCACAAGATGGCCATCAGGGCAGGGCAGTTGTGAGCAACCAAGCCAGCAGAGGAGGGAAGTTGGGAGGGACCAGGCTTGCAAAGGAGGGCAGTTGGGGGTGATCAAGCAGGCAGCAGAGGGCAGTTAGGGGTGACCAGCCTGGCAGAGGGAAGTTGGATGTGACCAGGCTTGCAGTGAAAGGCAGTTGGCAGGGACCCAGGCCTGCAGGGGAGAGAAGTTGGGGTTGACCAGGCCTACAGGGAGGGCAGTTAGGGGCAATCAGAATGGTAAGGAAGTGATCAGGCTTGCAGGCAAAAGCAGTTAGGGGCAATCAGGAAGGCAGGCAGGAGAGCAGTTGGGAGCCAGCAGTCCTGGATTGTGAGAGGGATATCCGACTACCTGTTTAGGCCTGATCCTACTGGCAATGGGATATCCCTTGAGGGGTCCCAGATTGGAGAGGGTGTAGGCTGGGCTGAGGGACACACCCCCTGCCCATTCACGAATTTTGTGCACCAGGCCTCTAGTACAAAATAATACTGAATGTCAGCTGTACTTAAAAAATAAACAATTTTTACACTGTTTATGTCTTCTTTCTTTAAGATAATAATCATTGTTCACTTATTCCACAATGTCTCTCTTCTTCACTTATCCATTCATCCATGAACCCATCTATTCCTGAACATTCATTCATTCATTCCTGAGCACCTGTGTCATGGAAAACCCTGTGAACAGAATAGGTTCTAGATATTCATCAGCTAAATGGGTTCATAAAAACACAAATAATTCAATCTCCCAAACACTCCACACACCAGCATTGTACTGATCAATGTTAAGGGTTACATGAATTTCAGGGAAGAGTGAATATCTGATAAGGACCTGGTAGCCTGTTAGGAGCATTTACAATTATTGGTAAAAAGATACTAGAAGTTTAGGGGGGGGGGGAGGACAAAAAGAAAAATATTCACATTATATCGAAACCAAAGGATTCATTATCTCTCTAAAATAAATTATTTTAAAAGAACACACCAGTACCAAAAGATGCAAAGGGTATATAAACATGCAATTCACAGAATATAAATGGCCCTAACAATTATAGAACATACTTTTTATTCCTAATCAAAAAATTGCCAATTAAAATAATAATATGAGATGCTTGTTTACCTGTTTTGTACAAATAAAAAAAATAGCTCTCACCTCCAGGATTGACAAGGGCACACCTTGCTGTAAGAATATTAACTGAAATAGATAGCTTTTCTGGAGAACAATCTGGCAAGACAAGTAAAAAATAAATAATATGCATATGTTTTGACCCAAATAGTCTACTTCTATGTACAGGGTGGTGCAAAAGTAGGTTCATGGTTATGAGTATGCACAACAGAGTTTATTCTTATATTAATATTTTGTAATTATTGTATTATTTTTCATACAAGCAACTATAGGCCTACTTTTGCCCCACCCTGTATATTATCCTAGGACAGTGGTCAGCAAACCACAGTTCATGAGCTACATCCAGCTCTTTGGCCCCTTGAGTGTGGCTCTTCCACAAAATACCACAGCGTGGGCGAGTCTATTTTGAAGAAGTGGCGTTAGAAGAAGTTTAAGTTTAAAAAATTTGGCTCTCAAAAGAAATTTCAATTGTTGTACTGTTGATATTTGGCTCTGTTGACTAATTAGTTTGTCGACCACTGTCCTAGGAATACAAAAGGAGATGTTTAAGATGTATGTATACATTTCACGTGTATATATATAGAGAGAGAGAGAGAGTGGGTTTAATTGCAGAATTAAAATAGTAAAAAAAAAAGTAAGAATTACAAATCTACTGATAAGAGATACATTAACTATAGTCATTTGTAGCAGTTAAAAGAGACACTGTAGAATTTTATGCACTGACATGTAATACTACATTATTGCAACAAATAAATACACACTACAGAATCACATGAATATACTGAAACATTTCATATTAGAATCGGCCCAGAGATACTACATGGATACCATTGAATCAACTCTAGATTATTTTTATATTATTCCCAAATATGTCAAGATTACATTTGAGAATTTGAGATTATATGACCTTATCAGGCTCCTCCAGCTCTAAAACTCTTTAATTCTAAGAACTTTGTACAGCACAGATCTTGGACAGTGTTTCTACAAGCCCCCCTGGGTCTCCTATATGGGTTTAAGTGTCCCTTATCAAAATGCAACAGGAAAATGCTAAAAAGTGTCCAGAGTTTTAACTCTACATTGCAAAAAAGAGTTTTTAATACTATGTCCTTCATTACCAATGACAAGTCATGCTCAATATGTTCATTTTACAGTAGTCACAAATTATAAGTCTTTTACCTCAATAAAATATAAGAACCAGTATATCTTGAATAAACTAAGAAAGATAATAGAATCCTTTGAATATTAAAAGAGATAAACAGCCCATCTCCCTTCCTCTCTGAAATCTATAATAAAAACATATTTTCTAAATAAACAAATTAAAGATAAATAACAATAAACTTTGCTTTTATCATACTCTTAATCTAAAAATGCTGACTGTCAATCCAATCCCCCTGAGGGCGGTCTTAGACAGCAATGGCATCTCTTCATATTGGACAGGACTGAGATTCGCAGAAAGAACAACTGGGAATGAAAACCACTCTTGGGGCTCCAGAATCCCAAGCAAACTGCATGTACTATCTGAGCTTCAACCGTCTCATTTGTAAAACAAAGAATCTTATATAATTAAAGCATAATATGCAAATTGACCAAAACGGCCGAACAGTGGAATGACCATCCGGACAACCATCCAGGACCATGCTATGACACCCACTGACACCAGGCCAGCCAAGGCAGGTGTGATGCAATTGGTCAGGGGCCCGGCCATCGCACCATGATTGCCCACAGAGGGAGGTCCAGGACACCAACAGCCGGGCTGTGGCAGGTGGGCAGGGCCTCCGTCCGCTGGCAGTGGGGGAAGGAAGGCCTACTCCTGCACAAATTTCATGTATCGGGCCTCTAGTAGCAAAATACTGTCAAGCCAGCATGGTTCAGCAGTTGAGCCTCGATCAGGAGGTCACGGTTCAATTCCCAATCAGGGCACATGCCTGGGTTGTGGGCTCAATCCTCAGTAGGGGGTGTGCAGGAGGCAGCCAATCCATGATTCTCTCTCATCATTGATGTTTCTATCTCTCTCTACCTCTCTCTTCCTCTCTGAAATCCATAAAAAAAATTTTTTTAAAGAATAGTATAATAAAAATATTATATATTTATATTATATACATATATATACATATATACATATATATACATATATACATATGTATATTCATATGTATACACACATATATACATATATACACATATTGATATGTATATATGTGTGTATATATATATGTGTGTGTGTATACATATGTACATATGTATATATATGTGTGTGTGTGTGTGTGTGTGTATCACATAAAAGATTCTATTACTGTGCCTGGGACAAAATAGTTTCTCAAATACTTGTCTAATAATTCCATCATTGTTGTTTTTGTTAAGGTGTCTAGTCCGTTCCCTTGAATTTTTATAGCACGCATAACCATTCTATTTAATTTTTACACTACATGTTAGAAAGGGATTTCTTGCCTTTCAAAAGCTTCTTTGTGGACATACTCTTTTCCACTATAAACATGCAAAAACGTGTTTAGAAACCCAGGGAGAAAGCATACTTACAAAGCACACCCCCGAATCTCCGTGTTGCTCTCCACTGAGCTCAGTGCTCTTCTTAGGCACATATGTCTGCCTCCTATCATTTCTTCATGAGGTTCAGGGCAAAAGGCCTAGTCAAGTGGATAATCTTTGGTTGCCCCTCTACTTTCCCCAAACCACCTACAGATAAAAGAAACAAGGGTTAAAACACACCTACAACCTTACATGTTTTAAAGAAATAAAAGATGAAAATAAGCTCACCTTCACTATGTACAGTTTATGGCATATCGGAGAACAGAGAAAATGCTACTTGGGTCATGCAAAAGCCCCACTGAACTCAAAGAAACTCTTTACATCCAAGTGCCCAACCAACATGCTCCTCACATGTTACTTCCGCCCACGCCTGGTCATCCCGAGGGCTGGCCAGATCATGCAATTGTAGCCCAAGTCTCCCTAAAAGCACTCTCTCTCAGCATGTCTATCAGAGGGTAAACTAAGTCACGTAATTAATGTAACATGATATTTCTGAATTTAATGACCCAGTTGAATTTCTAAGCCAGTTAATGAACTATATATGCGAGTACGCCTAAAGGATATATTTTATAAGCTGCCCAGTACCACCCGCATTTAATATTGCAATTAAATAAGTAAACACAAAATGTCTTTGGTTGTAAGAAAGTCTGCGGACAGAAATATTTTCAATTCTTTGTGACTCCTTTTAAAGCAGTCTGTAAGAATCCACAGAAAGTATTCAGAGAACTAGTAGTTGTCACATCTACATCTATAAATCACTTGAAAGAGAAAAAAAAAACAACTTTGTTCTGGAAAAGTTACTTAAAATAAACTGTGGAGAGCTCCAAACGACACATGTCTTGCAATGGCAGAGAAGACATGCTGAGAGCACTCAAGTTTTATGTATACCCCACTCTTCTAACAAAGCGTAATCTTTACCCCATAAACGGGGTTCACAGACACACCCCAATTTCTCTGTGCCAATATGAAGCTGCCCAAGCTTTCACCTTGAATCTGTACTGTCCAACACAGTAGTCACTCCATATGTGGCTACTGAGCTCTTGAAATCCGACCAGTTTCAGTTCCCATGTACTGTAAATATCCTACAATGCAAGACTTTGAAGACTTAGAAATATTTAAAAAAATATTTTGAAGGCTGTAAAATACCTGAATAAGTTTCCATGTTGACTACGTGTCGAAATTAAAACATTTCGTTTATATGGTGCTAAATAAATTACAATCAAAATTAACGTCACCAGTTTCCTTTTTGCTGGTACAATGCGGACCCTGGAAAATTTTAAACTGTGCGTGCGGCTCACCTAATATTTCTATTCTACTTGGCAGCACTGTTCTGCATCATTAGTAAATATAAACCACAAATACTGAGCACTTCCCGTGGGCCAGGCCCTGTGCTAGGCACTGTGCTTCCTACTGGGAAGAACCACGTTAGAGCGCGGTCCTGGGAGGAGCCTGCGGAAGGAAGCCGCTGAGCCCGGTCACACCGGTCCAAGCTGCAGCGGGAGTTCAATGTCACCTGTTTCCTACGAAACAACAACTAACCACGGGCAGCTCACGGCGGGGCAACTCCCAGGCTGGCCCAGGAGGGACCCCCCACAGCGACACCGCCACTGGGGCTGGAGAACAGATGCAGGACGGACGGGCAGCTGCATCCCAGGCCCGGCAAGTGCCTCCATCAGGAGGCCGGTCCCCTTGACAGCTCGGGGCATGCGGCTCCCAAACGGAGGACCAAGAAGTTCAAACTCCCCACAGACGAGCCTGAGGATGCCCAGGCGGAGGGGGGTCGCAGGCCGAGCACCCCGTCTCTTCCCACCCCGGCGCCCCTGCTCCCCACCCAGCCGCGGCTCCCCCACCCACCCCCGGGACAAGCAGAAGCGGGACCTCCAACGCCTCCACGACAGGGAAGTGGCACAGAAAGGGCCAGGGGAGGTGGGGGCGAGCAAGTACCTGAGGTTGGGGAGCCCAGGTCCTCAAAGCCGGATCATCGCCGAGGCCCCGCCCGGCTCCCACGGCAACCTGCGACCGAGAAGGTGCAACTGACCCGACGCGGCGGCGCGCAACCGACTGAGCTGTGCCCCACACTCGCCGCTATGGCAACTTGAACTAGCCGCCCAGCCGCGGCGAGAATACAGGACCCTGCTGGTGCCGCTTGGCCCTCTGGGAGTTGTAGTCCGGATCATCCTAACAGCAAGGAGTTGTGAAGGGCCTTGGCCCTAAGGAAAAAACTGCAAGTCCCAGGATGCCAGACGACTGTCTTCGGGTGACTTTCCGGGAAAAAGCAGGATTCGTTGGCGTCTGAGGCCCTAGGACGCGCCCTCTTTCCCTGTTGTTGTTTTTTTTATTTTTTTAAAGGGCCAGAAGCGACTATTGAAGACAAATACCAGCTAAGGGAGAGAGAGCTAGCTGCCTTGGGTCCAG